>ML812192.1:67984-84183 GCA_009831015.1 Picea engelmannii
TTGTATATACTCTTGTTTTAAGTTCTAAATCATAGAGTTAACATATTACTTATTTCATCATGTTATCTAGATTTATCATTGAGAAAATGAAGAAGAATTGTGTAAATAAAATTCAATGAAATTATGATAAATTAAAGTTGTTATTGTGTATGTATTTAATGAAATGATTAATTTCTTAGAATCCTATAGATGGTGGGTGCTACAATTCTCAACCAAAGCTTTCAATTTCTTAAAAGTGTCAAAAACACCAGATTTTTGTCAAATTAAATAAAGCCAAGTTTTCCCAATTGCATCATCAATAAAAGTAACATAATAATGAGAGCCACCAAGAGATGATACATGAGATAATCCCCATACATATATATATTCACAAGCTCTAAATTTTCACTCTTCTTTTCCTTCCCAACTCTGAGAAATCTGACTCTCTCTTTTTTCCATAAACACAATGCTCACAGAGATCCAAATCAACTTGTTTAAGATCTAGCAACAAATTCCTTTTGTGAAGTATCTACATCCCCTTCTCACTCATGTGTCCAAGCCTATGATGACATATTGTTTTATCCACTCTTGTAGAATCTAAAGAGATATAAGAGTCAGCATTACCAGTACATAAATATAATGCACCTACCTTCTCTCCTTTTGCTATTACCAGTGATCCTTTAGTGACCTTCCACGCCTTTTTTGTAAATTTGGATATATAACCTTCACTGCCTAACTACCCTATTGAAATTAGATTTCTTCTCAAATCTAGAACATGTCTCACCTCTTTCAGTAACCATTGTGTCTTACCCATTCCAACAATTTTACATGGTTCATCATCACCCAAATAAACATGTCCAAAATCACCTTGAACATAATCTTAAAAATATTTTCTATGGGATTTGGCATGAAATGAAGCCCCTGAATCTAATACCCAAGCATTAGTAATATTATCTAAAGAAATAACCAAGGCATATTGTAACACACCACTTGCTACATTTTCTTCTCGATGCTTCTTCTGTTATCCATCTCCTTGTTTCTTTGGAGATCTGCAGTGTTTCTTCAGATGTCCTTTCTTCCCACAATTCCAGCACTCAATATTTTTTAGTTTGGATTTGGATCTACCCTTCCTAGACTTCCCATGGTTCCCTGGGCTCTTTCCTCTTTCTCTTTGTCTTCCTCTATTCTCCACGGTCAACTCATTACCTGATGTCTCACCCTTTCTTTTTCGTTGCATTTCCTCACTAAGGATAACAATAATAACATCATGAAATTTCAGAGTGTTTGAACCAGAGACAGAGTTACTTACAGCCACGACCAAGCCATTCCAACTTTCTGGAAATGATTACAAGATTAGAAGATCCTTAACCTCATCATCAAATTTGACTCCTACTGAAATTAGATGATTAGTAACCGTATTAAATTCATTTAAATGATCAGAAACATACCCACCTTATGACATCTTCATATTAAATAATTGCTTGATTAGAAATATCTTGTTGAAGGTCAAGGGTTTTTCATATAGTTTAGGAAATGCCTTCATTGAATCCTCCATTTTATTTTCTTTCGAAATGTTGAAGGCCATCAACGTTTCCAGGCACAGTTGTATCATTCCTAGTGCCTTTCTGTGAAGAACCTCCCATTCCTCATAATTCATACTCACCAAATTATTTGCTTTTCTGTCCAATGGTAGGAAAAGATCTTTTTGATATAGATAGTCTTATATTTGCATATTCCATAACAAGTAGTTTTGGTTGTTAAATTTCTTGACCCTAAAATTTCCATCTTCCACCATTGCTCCCACTCGAACCAAGGACCCTCTTTTACTGTAAGTTACCTTTCACATTGATATCAATTGTTAGAAAATAGGATTGCAAAGAAATAAATAAAAACAGATACAAAAATAAAATATATAAGTTACATGATACAATAGAGACATAGATATACGTGGCTCACCCAATGTGGATTATGTCCACCAAAGAAATTTCTAGTCCTTCCATTATTATTATTCGGAAAATCAAGGGATACAACCTACAACATACCCGTTGTAAATTCCTTTTCTTTTCTCACAGTCTCCTCTACCAAAATACAATATTCAGTCACATGCATAGCCTTAATACAATTACCTCATACATAAAAGGAGGGTTTCCCTCTAGGGGAAAAAACCCTAACATAACTTCTACCGTCGGATCTGCAACCTAAATGATGAGCGGTTCTAATTGAATATGAAATTACAATACCTTACAAGGTAATTTATCCAGTCCTATAGAATCTAAAGAGATAGAAGAGTTAGCATTACCAGTACATAAATAAAATTTATCCAGTCCTTTAGTGACCTTCCACGCCTTTTTTGTAAATGTAGATATATAACCTTCACTGCCTAACTACCCTGTTGAAATTAGATTTCTTCTAAAATCTAGAACATGTCTCACCTTTTTCAGTAACCATTGGTTTTTATTCTTTAACTTTATTTGTGCCTTACCCATTCCAACAATTTTACATGGTTCATCATCACCCAAATAAACCTGTCCAAAATCACCTTGAACATAATCTTGAAAATATTTCCTATGGGATTTGGCATGAAATGAAGACCCTGAATCTAATACCCAAGCATTAGTAATATTATCTAAAGAAATAATCAAGGCATCTTGTAACACACCACTTGCTACATTTTCTTCTTGATGCTTCTCCTACTATCCATCTCCTTGTTTCCCTGGAGCTCTACAGTCTTTCTTCAGATGTCCTTTTTTCCCACAATTCCAACACTCAATATTTGTTAGTCTGGATTTGGATCTACCCTTCCTAGACTTCCCACGGTTCCCTGGGCTCATTCCTCTTTCCCTTTGTCTTCCTCTATTCTCCATGGTCAACGCATTACCTGATGTCTCACCTTTGATTTTTCGTCACATTTCCTCACTAAGATAACACCAATAACATCATGAAATTTCAGAGTGTTTGAACTGGAGACAGAGTTACTTATAGCCATGACCAATCCATTCCAACTTTTTGGAAATGATCACAAGATTAGAAGATCCTTAACCTCATCATCAAATTTAACTCCTACAAAACTTAGATGATTAGTAATTGTATTAAATTCATTTAAATGATCAGAAACATACCCACCTTCTGACATCTTCATATTAAATAATTTCTTGATTAGAAATATCTTGTTGAAGGTCAAGGGTTTTTCATATAGTTTAGGAAATGCCTTCATCAGATCCTCCATTGTCTTTTATTTTGAAATGTTGAAATCCATCGACGCTGTCAGGCACAGTTGTATCATTCCTAGTGCCTTTCTATGAAGAACCTCCCATTCTTCATCCTTTGTACTCACCAACTTATTTTCTTTTGTCCCCAATGGTAGGAAAAGATCCTTTTGATATAGATAGTATTCAATTTGCATCTTCCATAACTGGTAGTTTGGGTTGTTAAATTTCTTGACCCTAAAATTTCCATCTTCCACCATTGCTCCCACTTGAACCAACGACCCTCTTTTACTTAAGTTACCTCTCACATTGATATCAATTGTTTGAAAAGAGGATTGCAAAGAAATAAATAAAAAAAGATACAAAAATAAAATATAGAAGTTACATGATACAATAGAGACATAGATATACGTGGCTCACCCAATGTGGACTACGTCCACTAGAGAAATTGCTAGTCCTTCCATTATTATTATTCGGCAAATCAAGGGATACAACCTACAACATACTAGTTGTACATTCCTCTTCTTTTCTCACAGTCTCCTCTATCAAAATACAATATTCACTCGCATACATAGCCATAATACAATTCCATCATACATAAAAAGAGGGTTTCCCTCTAGGGAAAAAAACCCTAACATAACTTCTACTGTCAAATCTACAACCTAATGATGAACGGTTCAGATTGAATATGAAATTGCAATATCTTACAAGGTAATTTTCCAAAAAAAAATTGGCAACAAATGTGGGGGGTTATCCCCCCCACACCCATGTTAGGAAATGAGATTCAAACACGACTGAAACAATAACTCTGAATTGGGAAGATGATCATGCTCCACAACCAACACTTTTGTGGGTCATCCTAGTTATCAAAAGATGATAATAGCAGTGAGACAGTTGTATTGATGGCCAAGAATGAAGCAAGACATTGTTGAGCATATTGCAAAGTGCCTAGAGTGTCAATGGGTCAAAGTTGAACAAAAGCACCATGCAGGACTATTGAAACCATTTCAAATCATAGAATCGAAGTGGGAGACAATCTCCACGGATTTCATCACTAGTTTTCCAAAGACAGTTAAGAAACATGATGCAATCACTGTAGTGGTGAATAAGTTGAGTAAGGCAGTTCACTTCGTTCCAATAAAATCTGCTCTTAAAGATATAGATTTTTCTAACGTTTTTATGAAATATATTTTCAAGTTGCATTGTATACCCAAGACTATTATCTCAAATAGGGATGCAAAATTCACCTCGAATTTATGGAAAGTTTTGTTTGTGGGCCTAGGAATGCAACTAGCATTTAGCACGGCCTACCATCCTCAAATAGATGGTCAGACTAAGAGGGTAAACAGAGTGTTGGAAGACATGTTAAGGATGCATGCCATGCATCAACCCAAATAGTGGGAGGAATATCTACCCCTAGTATATTATTCCTGCAATAATGGTTATCAAGAATCATTGAAGACGAGCCCCTTTGAGGCTCTGTATGGCAGAGAATGTAGATTTCCAATTACTTGGGACAGTCCATTACATAGGATCAGACTTGGACCAGATTTGCTAAGGGTAATGGAGTAGGAAGTGATCAGAATAAGGAGGAATTTAAAAGCATCCAAGGATAGACAAAAATGATATGCAGATAACAAGAGAACCCATGATAAAAACACCAAACAGTTGATTGAAAAGGAAGCCTTGTAGTATTGACCATGATACCATGAGTGGGACTGGTGAGGTGGAACTGGGAATTTTTAATGATGAAATTAGGAAGCTCACCTAGCAATATTTCCTGGACCTTCATGACTTCAATGCATAAAGTTTCCCAACATACCTTGTTTATATTGAACGTAAGGAACTCGTTGATGGTGTTTAGATAGGGTAGTTGAGAAGTTATAATTTCCATCTAAATTTGTACTTGGAAGAGTGAAGGGTTGACTGGAGCATCAGCCAAAAGTACACAAGGATTTTCCCCTTCAATTCAGGAGCCTAACACTAGGAGCTTACTTATGACAGAATTCATTAGGGATCGGGAGGAGAAAGGAGAAAGTTCCAATGGAGGAGAAGGAATAATAAGAAATATGGTGGAATAGAAGGAAGCACACATAGGCATTGAGACTGGAAACGTGCAGATACATAATTCACCTACTCATAGGAATAGAGAAAACACATAGAGAGATGAGTTGCAGACTCACAAACATATGGTAATGTGTGTGAGAAAACATATCTCATGCATACATCTCTGAGAAGAAGAGAGAAAATGGGAAGTTTGCCTCATGAAAATAGGAAGATTTCCCGAGAATTGAATGATCACCCTGGAACATAGGAAACCCATATCCAAACTGGAGCAATAGAGGACCTCAACTTTGTACTTGCTGGAAAGAAACTGACATTGGTAAGGGGGGGGTGTCGAGGGACTGTATAGAAAATAAGGGGTTCCCTTGTGCAGAGGAAATCCATATGGGATGGTTCCTGATAAACTCATGGAGGTCCTGAGCTCAGTGGGAAGAGGGAAACTTATGTTGTTTCCAATGGAGTGAAAGAGAATAACCTTCCTGATCCATTCTTTGACCTGGAAGTCAAATGAGAGAGTCCCCTGGTGGTATCATGACCTGGCACGGGGGTGGCATGTTGTATAAAGGAAAGTGTAGAATAGCCTACAATTGGATGGAAAGGCATTTCCCCTCGGTCAGTTGGTTGGTTGGAAATATTATTGAACATATAAGTGATATTACCTTAAATGTTTCATGCATGTTTATTAATGGTCGTAAATTATATTATGTTCATGTTAATGATTTGGGTGTAATGAATGAATGTTAAATTGTGAGTTAAATGGAGTAATATAACCTCCATTAATTGTTAAATGAAGTAGTTATGATGATGGTGTGAGGAAGGCTGGTACGGGCCAGTAACCCTATGTAATTCCTTTCCCTTTTGAAATGGAAGGCTTGTAGGATATAAAACCTTCATTAAGGCGTTTGGGTAGAGTGTTTCTTTCTTTCTATGGAATGGTTTAAGAGCATGAAGGAGTTAAGTTATACCCTTGCAAAAATGGTGTTTGGAAAGATCATAGAATTGTTAAGTCCTTAAATAACCCTTAACCCTCTTGAAATCCTTCTCTAAACCTAGATGAATGACAACCATTGATTTGGCAAGAAGAGGTAGATCCTGACTGTTCATCAGAGATCTAGACCTTGGGATAATTCTATCAGAAGTTGAATCCTTTGGGAAAAACCAAAATGTGAGGTCATAGCGGACTCCTGATGAGATATTTCTCGGAGGATGTGAGTTGTTGATCTGTCGGAGGATGGGCCAATGAGATCTAGTTCATAGATTCCCTAAGCGCTAAGCCTACAAGTCTATTTGGAGAATGGAGTTCGGGAAATTTTGGAAAGAGGTGCAGAAGGATTTTTCGATGAGGAAATGTCTCAGGTTGAGAGTCGAGAGCAACCAGAGTCATAGATCTATCGATGTTGAAGTTGATGGAGTATGAGTCATTAAATCAGGAATGATCCATCCTGAATAAGGAATCTTATTGAGACAGTGTGTCATTTAAATACGAGTAGTTGTGAGATCCAAGTGATCCCTGACTATTGGATGTGAGGGTCCTAGGATCTTCAAAGAATTTTTCATCGGGAAGAACCATTGAGGAAGTCTTGTGATCATGGAGAGTTGATGCTTTCTGATGGTGGATGTCTGAGAAGTTGGAGACTGTTGATATGAGGGTAAGGTAACCTGATACAATCACAGTTGTGGATTTTCTTGTGGACCCCATCGGTCAAAGTGTTAAGTAGAGAATGAGTGAGGCATTAGTCGTCGCATAGCTTGGAGTGTCAAGCATATCAAAACCATTGATTTCCTAGACCAAAGATCATTGGATCTATCGAGGGTAGAGTTGTTAGGAGGATCGATCTGGAACAAAAGGTGGTTTGTATAACCTTTTTTCCCAATGGGAAAGAAACTTGACTCAAAGTTGATCATCGATATGGTAGGGCGGTGATCCGAAAAGATCTTTTAAACGACAATGGTTGAGTTATTATGCATGTGTTAATTAACCATTTAGGAAGCTGAATGAAAGAGGAAGAATTATAGAAGAAACATAGTAGCCATATAAACATCTACAGATCTGAAATAAATCATGAGGATGAGCAAACCATAAACACCAATGTGATAACAGAGTTCGGTAATCTCGCCTACGTCTTCAGGCCTTTGTCTCAGTGGGTGAGGCTTTCTTATTTCCATTTAAATATTTAAAAATACATCACAATAGTGCCAAAATGTTACAAAACTGATCTGGTCTTGTTCTACAAGATCTCTATAACCCAAAAAAAGAAAGGGCACTGAAATCGGATGACCGGAGCTCCTAGAAATGGCCCGCAAAGGTGCTCTCCTCAATAGCTTCCTTGCATAAAAATGGCTTTGTCTTGGAAAATATCCAGCATAAACCTACTCTGACTCTCTTCCATGGCTTCAAGAACCCCTGGTTTATATAGATCTGATGTTGGTAACCATCTCCCAACTTCCCCCCAAGATCTGGCCTCAAAAAGGGCCCAATATCTCCCAATATTATCCAAAATCCCTCAATTCTACTGAATAAATCAATAAAAAATAATAATACAAAGTATGAAAACCCATTTTTGCACATAAATTGTTCAAATCCCCCTTTTCGTTGGCTCCTAGTCATATTAGCGTGCCCCATGTGGTCGAGCGCTAGTAGTTAGGCACTATCCCCCTCCTGGATTCTTGGCTACTAGTCTCGTGTAAGGCCCATGTGGCCACACCTATGTGCTATCTTGTTGGGCCCTCAATCTAAACCCCTGGTCATGCGCACTTGTTCGATGGGCTATCCCGACTGATTAGGAACTGACCCTTAACAACTTCATGCTATACGACAAGACCTCAAGTCATATGGTGAGGTCCTGTGATCAGGGCTTTTCTCTATCCATTATGTGTGCAAAACAGCAACAAAGGTCGAGTCCTATGGAGTTACACCAAAACTAGGGGTTGGATCCACAACCATTCACACAAATCCAGAATAGGAGAGTGGTTATATGAGTGTAGTCATATGGTACTGCACTGAGGGTTGGGGCCTAGCCCCAGCCTGAACCTTTGCCATCAACACATACCAACAAAATTAAATACTGAGTTTGAACTTAGAGGTTAAGAACTACAGTGAGGGAAGGATGGCTAGCCCAGCCCTGCTAAGATGTTGCCTAGTGGGAGGTTGCACGATCGAACCTCATGGAGTCCAAAAAAAAATTCAACCAACAAACCAATAGATGGCTGCCACGTGGCAGCTCATGTCTAGGCCATGTGGCACCTCACCATTTGTCGAAACCTATGTCACGTGTCAAACATTGAATGGTCCACATATTTGTTGAGTGTCTGCCACTGTACCTGCCACATGTCATATGACCCTGCCACCATGCATGCCACATGTCGTACGGACCTACCACGTCATTAGTATGGATGTGCCACATGTCACCCTTGCAATGGTGACATGTGTCACTCCATGATTGGTCTACGTATAACTGCCACGTTAGCAACCTCTGTCCACGTCAGTGCCAACTGTACCCTACCACATCAGACGTATGACATGTATAGTCAGTTTCCACATGGCACTGCACGAACTGTACGGATTATACAGTCAACATTTTTTTGCTTATTTGGCCAAATGAATAGATCACGATATCTAGAGCATACGACGTATGTTTGAGCATGTTCAAGTTGTGTTGGGTTTGTATCGACGAGGCCTACACACACATCCATTTTGAATCCATTCTAATAACTTTTATTTTTAGGCCTTTCTAAGCCCCGTCAAGATCCTGGATCACACCTCCCCACTAAAGACCTTTTGGTCCCCAAAAGGTTACTGACCAGTCATCAATCTCGGGATAGGCCACTCAGCTTGTTCTCTATCTTTGAACTCTGTCTAGTGCACCTGTCTTATCAATATCAACTATAACACAGTCATGATAACTGATAGCATATTGTTAGCCATTTGTACCCTGTCACATCTTACTAAAGCCACTATAACCCATGTAGACAACATTATTAATGATAGCATCAAAAATATGACTGCAAATGAGCTAATATGTTTGTAATATTTGCACGATATTAGCTTATCTTGAAGCAAAGTGTGATTGATTTTCCATTCTACAGTCATCTCTTGTTCTTGCTTAAGATCAATTACTTGATTTGAAACAATTATAGGTGTGTTGCTTGCATGAGCCACCTTTCTTAATTGTTCCATAGTTTGAAGAGTTTGATTTTCCTTTACATGATGAGCATGAACCACATATTCTTGACCTTCTTTGGTTAAATGATATTGATTCTTTTCCTTGTAGAATATTTCTTTACGATCATACAAGTATGGACTGCCTAAGACCATTCCACATTCACTTAGTGGCACCACATCACATGTTACCTCATCTACAAACTTAGATGAAATTGAAAATTTTAATGTGCACTGCTTTGCTATGTACAATTGATGATTGTTTCTTATCCATTTAAGTGTGTATGGATTATTATGTATATGTGTGTTTAATCCCAACTGTTTAACCAATTCCTCTGAAATTAAGTTAGATTGAGATCCACTATCTATCAATGTGTCAACCTTAGTGTGTTGCATGATGACCCTTATGTGAAACAATTTACTTCTAGCATCAAATCTATCACCATTTTTACCTATCAAACCAACCAATGAAACTTTAGATTCATCACCTGAATCTAATCCCAAGTTTATGGGTCGTGTTGCTACTACAACTGTTTGCCTCCCTTTCTTTTCTTTGAACCACTTTGGCCTCTTCCTGGGATGAAATTTCCAACAACGGTCCTCATCATGCCCTTCTTTCTTGAAATGATTGCAAGAGGGCTTCTCTTCCTTTCTTTCCACTGAATTTGCCTTTTTTTCATTCCACTTCCTTTTGTCCTCTTTCCCTGAAGACGATTCCCCCTGATACACCAACACTTGTTTTCCCTGCTTCAATGTATATCGCTTGGACAAAAACCTCATCAATATTAGTAGGTCCAAACATGAATACAGTATTTCGAATATGTACAGGTAAACCTCCTATATACTTCATAAGAGTTTCTTGGGTATGTAAAGGAATATCTAACATCAATGCCATTTTACGAAATCCATATGTGTATTCTTGTATTGTTTGTCCTTTTCTTAGTTTAAGAGCTTGTCATTCAATTAACACTTTCTCTTTATAACCCAAAGGATAGAATTGCTTTCTAAGTGTAGAAATAAAACTTTTCCATGATGGAAATACATTACCCACTTGTTGTGTGCCATTTTGCAACTTACTTTTCCACCAGATGAGTTTTGTGCCTGCAAGTCTAAGCGAAGCCAACTTGATCTGAGTTTCCTCATCGTTGATTTGTTGCACACTCCAATAAACCTCCATCTGTCTGACCCAATTGTCAAGTTTATTTTCATTAACTTCACCATCATACATGGGTAATTCGAATTTAACATCAAGTTTTAGTAAATGCATTTCATTCTTATGTTTATGGACATGTTTCTTTGCAGTGGATTTAGAAATTGAACTTAAAGATGGAGGTGAAGGAGGAATTTGAGGAGGATCCTCTCCTTCTTCACTTTTTCCCTTTGAAGATTCACCAAGAACTGGTCTCTTTCGTTCCAAGTAATCCTCATACAAAACCTTCATCATCTCCAACATGGCGAAGAAAGTTTTTTGAAACTCTTTCTCATCCTGAGAAAGTCCCTCTTCTAATGCCATCTTCTCGCTTTGAGAAGTTCTCTTTATCAATCCAATCAATGGATTCTCTTCAACAATCTCGCCTTCACCACGATGTATATTTTCCCTGGTTAACATGCAAAAATCCAATCCAAATGTCAACTAGCTCTAATACCACTTGATCCAAAAAGATCTTTTAAACGACAATGGTTGAGTTATTATCCATGTGTTAACTAACCATTTAGGAAGCTAAATGTAAGAGGAATAATTATAGAAGAAACATAGAAGCCATATAAACATGTACAGAGATGAAATAAATCATGAGGATCATCAAACCATAAACACCAATGTGATAACAGAGTTCGGCAATCTCACCTACGTCTCCGGGCCTTTGTCTTAGTGGGTGAGGCTTTCTTATTTTTGTTCAAAGCTTTAAAATTAAATCACAGTAGTGCAAAAAGGTTACAAAACTAATCTGGTCTTGTTCTACCATATCTCTAGAACCCAACAAAAGAAACGGCACTAAAATCTCATGACCGGAGCTCCTAGAAATGACCCTAAAAGATGCTCTCCTCAATAGCTTCCCTACATAAAAATGGCTTTGGCTTGGAAAATATTCAGCATAAACCTGCTCTGAATCTCTTCCATGGATTCAGGAACCCCTAGTTTATATAGATCTGAAGTTGGTAACCATATCCCAACTTCCCCCCAAGATCTGGCCTCAAAAAGGGCCCAATATCTCCCAATATTAGCCAAAATCCCTCAATTATGCTGAATAAATCAATAAAAAATCATAATACAAAGTATGAAAACCCATTTTTGCACATGAATTGGGCACATCCCCATTTTCCATGGCTATTGGTCATATTAGTGCACCCCATGTGGTCGAGCGCTAGTAGATAGACGCTAGCCCCCTCCTGGATTATTGGCTCCTAGTCTCGTGTAAGGCCCATGTGGCCACACCTACGTGATATCTTGTTGGGCCCTCATTCTAAACCCCTGTTCGTGCACCCTTGGTCATTGGGCTAGCTCAACCGACCGAGCACCGACCCTTAAAAACTCTGTGCTATACGATGAGACCCCGGGTCATATGGTGAGGTCATGTGATCGAGGCTATGCTATATCCATTCCGTGCGTGAAACAACAACAAAGGTCAGGTCCTATGGAGTCACACCGAAACCAGGGGTTGGATCCACAACCATCCGTGCCAATCCAAAATAGGAGAGTGGTTATATGAGTGTATTCATATGGTACCGCATTGGTGGCTGGGGCCTAGCCCCAGCCCTAACCTCTGCCATCAACACATACCAACAAACTTAAATACTAATTTTGAACCTAGAGTTTAAGAACTACTGTGAGGACCGGTTGGCTAACCCGGCCCTACCAAGACGTTGCCCGGTGGGAGGTCGCGTGATCGAAACTCATGGAGTCCAAAAAAATTTGCAACCAATGAACCAATATATGGGTGTCACATGGCAGCCCATGTCTGGGCCACGTGGTACCTCACCATTCGTCGAAACCTATGCCACATGTCAAACATTGAATGGTCCACCTGTCTACCGAGTTTCTTCCACTATACCTGCCACATGTCGTACAACCCTGCCACGTGTCGTACGACCCTGATGCATCATTAGTATGGATGTGCCACGTTTCACCCTTGCAGTGGTGACACATGTCACTCCCTGATTGGTCCATGTATAACTGCCAAATAAGAAACCTCTATCCATGTCAGTGCCAATTTTACCCTACCACATCAGATGTATGGTCGTATGGCATGTACAGCCAGCTACCACGTGGCACTGTACAGATTGTACAGTCAGCATTTTTTTGCATGTTTGGCCAAATGAACAGATCGTGATATCTGGAGCATACGATGTTTGTTTGATCTCGTTCAAGTTGCATTGGGTTCATATCAACAAGGTCTACACATGCATCTATTTTAAATCCATTCTGAGAACTTTGATTTTTAGGCCTTTTTTAGCCCCATCAAGCTCCTAGATCCAATTTTGGATCAGGTGGGATGAGGCACAACCATTCAATAGAGTAAATTTATCCTTGGTTTGTATTGCATTATTTCTCCAAGGAATTATTCGGAGAGAAAGGGTGACAAATATGTGGATTTGTCATAGCCACAAGTTGTGTAGAAGAAAAAGAAGAATTCCCCATGTGTGCCACAAGGGACAAAGGTCAAAAAAGGTTGTAAGATACGAGATCTGAAGCTTGGTGAAAGTGGAAAATTTGGCATTCCACTAGACTAAGAGGTTTTAGGGGGTCAGGTGTGTTATAGAGTGGTATTGGAGCAGAGTTCAAACTCTAGGATTGAATGGGTCACCAAGGCCATATGAATGTTTAAGAAAAATTGTATATATGATAGGAGTGTATGTTGTCTTTTGAATGATTTAACTATGTTGACAATGGTTTTGGGAAGGACTAATAAAGAGTAATGGAGTCTTGGATCGGGATTGTCAAAGAAAACTGATGTTTGATAAGGCTGAGAATTGTATGCCAATAATTTTTCATATAATGGCTAATAGTATTTCATTGTTTAAGCACATTGGACGTATTGAAAAGAAAACAAAAGTGAATGGTTAAGCATAGTATGGAGGACACCTCGCACTTTAAAGATGAAGAATATGATGTTTGGAGGGCTACAGAAACCCCTCAAAATTCGGTAGCCATAGTAAGAAGTATTAAGGAATACAATGAAAGGCTCATGAGAGCTCAGGCTGAGCAGGAAAAGTTGAATGTAGTGTTACTGCAGAGTATGTCCAAGATTCAGAAGCAATTGCAGCAGGGTCCAGCTATTAGTAATGTAGGGCTAAATCATTCAAAGAAAATGAATATCACTTCATATATCCAGAAGCATGGACCAACTCACAGAAATGTGGGTAGTTCTTCCAAGAAGAGGCATCGACATGCTAAGAGAAGTAGAGCTAGTGGAGATACTTCCATAGAGTCATCTAGTGGGAAGATCACTGTAGAAGAACTACCTAGATCTCCCTAGATCCATAAGTGCTATTGGATAAATCCGTAAGTGCGGACACAAACCGATCTCCCTAGATCCACCTAGATCTAGAACAAAGCAAGACAGAATGATACTCTTTCCCTAGATTTTAACTATTGAATGTACTAGGAGGCATGATTAAAGAACATAACTTATGATCGCTTCCTTTGGTCTTTGTTGCTCCTGCTTCACTCCAGTGCTCTTGTACAGTCAATATCAAAACAATACAAACCAACCGAAGTGAAGAAAGCAAAATCTACTCAACAGTCAATCTATGTATATGATCAAGGAGTTATACAATAAAGTGGAACTAACTTTATGGGAAAGGGACACATCACTGTATCATATTGATGGAAAGTAAATATTACAACCTGAGCCTTGATGTTGCAAACTTCCTTTCAATGGCCCTTAGCTCTGACACACACACTTGCTCACTTGCATGAAGAAGATCAACCACCTTTGATACACTTGCTGGAGTTTCCTAACTGTTGTAGCTTCAGTCCTTCATACAAT
Organism: Picea engelmannii; assembly: GCA_009831015.1. NCBI lineage: Eukaryota > Viridiplantae > Streptophyta > Pinopsida > Pinales > Pinaceae > Picea > Picea engelmannii. The sequence continues at coordinate 82,381 of ML812192.1, forward strand.
CTTTCACCAATTCTCCAATGTCTCACTTAACCTTGTTTGCTTCTAACCTTTTCCATGAGAATCCCCTCAATATATAGGAGAGAATTAATTAGTTACTTGGATAAGAATGATCCCAAAATATCTGGGAATCCAGTACTAAGATAACCATTCGAATGCCATCTCATCCTTCTAGATGCTTCGAGAATTCATCTTTTTCCCTTCTTTAGAAAGATTTCGCACCCTAGCAATACAACACAGTGTGAACTTCTCGCACCCTGGCTTAAAGCAACCTGTGAGAATCATGCATTCTGGCAGGCAAATATACTAGGAACCTGCGAACAGTCCTCAAAAATGTGATTTCTGGAAAGAGATGAAGGTAACTTTTCTCAGGAAAAAGTTCTAATGAAGAGCCTGAATACACCATCATCAATACATCATCATGATGACCAAAATCATGGGTAATAGAATTCCTCCCAAAGTATGAGGGCTGAAACAGTGACGGCCGATATACTTTGTAAGTTGCATGTGTGTGTCAAGAACCAGGAGCACATCTAATCGGAAACCTGCGAACAACCAAGCATCTGCAGAAAATCATGTATATCAATTCTGAGGTAGGTATTCCCATACTCAGATCACAGACTGATGACATTATAGACAAAGGTCATGGCCACCAATCATACATTGTGGATCCATACCGTCAAAATATAGCATAGCCACCTTAATACATTGTGGATCTATGCGAGAAATTTCAAATCAAGACGACATAGCCACGAAACATATACAGTGGATCTATGTGTCGCAAATTATACATACCCCATCGCAACCTGGATAACAAAGATAATATCCAGGGTCTTCAATCTCGTTGCCCAAAGTACGAATCTAACCATGTGATTACATGTGTTGAAGTCGAACATGGTAGAAACCACTTGATTACCGGTCATTGATGAAACCGTTAACAAGTGCGATGGAAATCACCATTGATGTCAATGACTCCCAAGGTACTATAGTACAATCCATCGACTGTGAATAAATGAGTTGATGTCGAACATCCGATGGAATCTTTCGATCAGGGGTCAATGATGTAAACCCACTGTCGAAAGCGAGGAAACTTGCCATTGAGGCATGCAAGCTCCAAGGTACTAAATAATTTCTAAGTTTTTATTCCGGATAATGAGCTGAAGTCGACAGAAAAAAACTCGTCACGGGAGGGCCTTGATGTATCCCCCATCAATGACACGAAATGAGTAACAGAGTTTGAAGGTGAAACAGAGCATGACGTGAATTGGACTGGACACAGGGAAGGACGACACGGAGAGAAAATATAACTGCAGATGGCAGACTCAATATAGGTTTCAGATGGACTTCTCTTGAACATATGAATGACACGACCAATGATTTGGCAGCATTGACTCAAAGACGACACAGGGAATGACCTTGTAGCAAATCGAATGAGAGACAAATGGATTTCCCAAACCGGCTTCAAATGATGAATAGGGGGTGTCATGTTCAAGAGTGACACTTACTGCCAATCAATACAAAGATGAAACATATCCCTTTCCCAAATTTTCCCCCACCATTTCTAACAATTACCTCTTTATTTTTATGCAAACTTTAGGAGGATAACATATGCTTGTTGATGTAAGCTCATCCTTCGGACGAGTCCCTCAGAGTATTTTTAACTAACCCTAAGAAGGAGTGGTTCGGTCCCATCACGGGTCTGTCAATGTTTGTTTAACGAGTCCAGAGATAGTAAACTCGAAGGTTTTTCAAGATTATAGAGTTTGGAAAAACACTTAAAAGAGAACTCTCTCAGTTCCTTTTTCG
>ML812192.1:99889-162383 GCA_009831015.1 Picea engelmannii
GAAGGGCTTCCCAGGACAATATGTTGCAAATGGAATTTTAACACTCCCTAACTCAAGATGTTATTGTGTGTTTTGAGCTTTTGGAGAGTGTATCTCTCTTCCTACTCCAAAGCACTAGCCTAGCTAAATGTTGGTGTAAAAGAGCCCTAGAAAAAAGTCACTAGATAAATTTTATGATTACGCAATGTTTTTAAGAGCTATTGTTTACTCAAAGGTAACGGAAGTGAAACTTATGTTGTATGACTCTGACCCAAAAATGCAAGGATGAGTATGAAATGTATTACGTTTCGTTCAATGAATCCTATGTATGGGAGAGAGAGAAGTTTTTTAGATCAACCATGAACTATATGCAAAATTTCCTTTCAAATGTCAATGCAAACAATCATTTATCAAATGAAAATTCTCTATTGTGTCTTTTTCAAATGCTTCAACAATCTCTAAAATTTGATTTTCCAATGTTTTCTAAAGACAAAAACAATTTTTTGAAAGAAAAGCTTGTTTGTTCACTTTCCAAAAAAGAACTCTCACTATGCCAATGAGAGCACAAAAATCAAATCAATGAACAAGCAAATAACCCAATCTACTCTTTCAATGAAAGCAAAAATAAAGAACGAACCAAAGTAGTATGCTCAATTGCACAAGAAAATGATATTTCAAACCAAGAAACAAATGAGAAAACCTACAAACTTAACTTTCAACCAATCACTAGATCTTAACTAATCATACACACTCAGAGTCTGAAGTCAGAGAGAATGGTGTTGCCAAGAAAAGCCAAGAAACGAAAGTCAAGCCAAAAAATAACAAGAAAATCCTTGAAACCCTAAGACTATTCACGCATGCAAACTAAAAAAATAAAAGTATCAATCAATGGTCCAAGAAACCCATAAGAGGTATTCCAACTGGTCTAGGCAGTTAGAAAGACCAAAACTCAAATTCAAAAATTTGAAAAAGAATGTTCGCAGACAAGCAATATTACACAGTGCGAGAATCACTGATTCTCGCAGGTGACCCTTGAGCAGGGTGCGAGGACCTCACACTGAAACCTATGAGCAGGGTGTGAACCTTACCAATTCTTGCAAGTTGCAATGAAGTGCAGTGCGGGAATTCCTAAACATATCCAAAAATTTGAAAAATGAAGTAAAATTCAAAAAGGCTTCTAGACTCAGAAGGTCTATCAAGATATCCTAAAGACTCGGAGACTGATATGACAGGAGAAAAATGAAACCAGAGCAAATGGCCACATAAGAACACAAAAATCCACAAAGAAAATGGGATTTTCCCCAGTGGAGTCACCAATTTTGTTATTGGATAAATCCGTAAGTGCGGACACAAACCGATCTCCCTAGATTCGCCTAGATCTAGAACAAAGCAAGACAGAATGATACTCTTTCCCTAGATTTTAACTATTGAATGTACTAGGAGGCATGATTAAAGAACATACCTTATGATCGCTTCCTTTGGTCTTTTTTGCTCCTGCTTCACTCCAGTGCTCTTGTACAGTCAAGATCAAAACAATACAAACCAACCGAAGTGAAGAAAGAAAAATCTATTCAACAGTCAATCTATGTATATGATCAAGGAGTTATACAATAAAGTGGAACTAACTTTATGGAAAGGGACACATTAATGTATCATATTGATGGAAATTAAAGATTACAACCTGAGCCTTGATGTTGCAAACTTCCTTTCAATGGCCCTTAGCTCTGACACACACACTTGCTCACTTGCATGAAGAAGATCAACCACCTTTGATACACTTGTTGGAGTTTCCTAGCTGTTGTAGCTTCAGTCCTTCATACAATCTTTCACCAATTCTCCAATGTCTCACTTAACCTTGTTTGCTTCTAACCTTTTTCCATGAGAATCCCCTCAATATATAGGAGAGAATGAATTAGTTATTTGGATAAGAATGATCCCAAAATATCTGGGAATCCAGTACTAAGATAACCATTCGAATGCCATCTCATCCTTCTAGAAGATTCCCTTCTAGATGCTTCGAGAATTCATCTTTTTCCCTTCTTTAGAAAGATTTTGTACCCTAGCAATACAACACAATGCGAACTTCTCGCACCCTGGCTTAAAGCAGCCTGCGAGAATCATGCATTCTCGCAGGCAAATATACTAGCAACCTGCGAACAGTCCTCAAAAATGTGATTTCTGGAAAGAGATGAAGGTAACTTTTCTCAGGAAAAAGTTCTAATGAAGAGCCTGAATACACCATCACCAATACATCATCATGATGACCAAAATCATGGGTAACAGCAGAGTATGTCCAAGATTCAGAAGCAATTGCAGCAGGGTCCAGCTATTAGTAATGTAGGGCTAAATCATTCAAAGAAAATGAAGATCACTTCATATATCCAGAAGCATGGACCAACTCACAGAAATGTGGGGAGTTCTTCCAAGAAGAGGCATCGACATGCTAAGAGAAGTAGATCTAGTGGAGATACTTCTATAGAGTCATCTAGTGGGAAGATCACTGCAAAAGAACTATCCATATGTGAAACTTGTTCAAGTTTTCCTAAGAAGAGGAAAAATAGACACTCCCAGAGTTCTCTAATGGAAGAGTTCAAGAAGGCTAAGCCGCCTACCTTTGATGGAGAAATCAAGAAATGAGAAGAAGTTGAGGCTTGTCTTTTGGGCCTAAGAAAGTATTTTCAAGTACACAACTACTCAGAAAATACAAAGGAAAAGATATCCATTTTCAGTATAAATGGAGGAGCGTATGGTGTGAGGACCTCAAGGAATTTAAGGGATTGAAAGAAAGAAAGTTTACCTTGAAGAAGTTTGATAAATACTTCAGGAAGGCATCTTTATCATAAATGTACTATGATGGCAAGATTAAAGAGTTCCATGAACATAAGTTGGGGAAACTTACCATGGATTCTTATGCCAAGAGGTTCTTAGAGTTGTTGAGGTATGTTCCCTACCTAAAGCATGAGAAGGAAAGGATACAATGCTTCCTCAGTGGTTTTCCACAGTCCTATTAGGATAGGATTGAGTTTGATGAGCCTAATACTTTGGAGGATATCATTAGGAAGTCTAAGTGATGTTATGACCATTCTAAGCATAAACAGGAGCCTCTTAAGGATTGGAAGAGAAGGGATAAAATCGGATTTCAAAGGAAGGGAATTAAACCATCCCCATATAAGAATCTAAAGAAAGGTGCTCAGTCAAGTCATCTGAGTAGAAGTATGCACTAGTATAACTTTTCATCTAAAAGTGGAAATAGACCAGCAAAGCAAGGAAGTGAGAGAGTAGAGAAACAAAAGAAAGGACCTCTACAGTTTTGGGTTTGTGGAGAGGCACATTTGTCAATAGATTTCCCTCATATAGAGCATGATAGAAAAATATTTTACCATATTTATGAGTCTACTACAGTCAATGACGTGGCTAGGATTGTTCCAAGGATATATTCAAATCTTGATAATTGACAAGAAAACCACCAATATTTTTTCATGGAGTTGGAAGGTATAATTTCCAAGCAACTCATTTCTATTTTGATTGATCCTAGTTCTAACCTTAGCTATGTTTCACCTCAAGTTGTTGAAGTGTGTTCCTTACAGAGAAAGAAGCATGCAAACTCATGGTCGGTTTAGTTAGCCATAGGAACCAAGAAGGATAACATAAGTAATATAAGCAAGTCCATTGGAAATGAGTGGACTACGCAATCAAGTAGCCTTGAACATCCTACCTTTAGGATCATACGATGTGTTGATAGGCATGGACTGGTTGGTCATCCATAATGCAATATTGAATTGATATAAAAATACCTTAGAATGTGAATATGAAGAAAGAAACATAAGGGTGTTGCGAGGCATCCAAAAGCCAACATCAGTTAGGAAGATATTAGCACTGCAGCTCAAGAAGTTTAGTATAAAAGGGTGTCCCTTATATGCAATAAAGTGCTCAATGCAGCAGAGAATAAGGAGTTGAATATTGAGGACCACCCAGTGTTGTGGGAATTTAAAGATGTATTCCCTGAGGAGGTATTTGAACCTTTTCCTAAGAAATATCTTAATTTCTCAATAGATCTTGTACCTATAGAAGTATCAACATTGAAAGTACCCTATAGAATGGGTACGTTGGAGCCGGTAGAGTTAAAAGTGAAATTAAAGGAGATGATGGATAAAGGATATATCAAGCCGAGTGTATCCCCATGGGGAGCACCCACGATGTTTTTGAAGAAAAAGGATGGTACATTGTGATTGTGCATCAACTACTGACAGTCTAAAGAGATGACCATCAAGAACAAATATCCATTTCTCGGGATTGATGATATTTTTATCATCTAAGAGGAGTTACAGTCTTCTCTAAAATTGACTTGCAATCTGGATATCAACAAGTTACGATTAAGGACGAGGATATCCACAAGAGAACTTTTAGAACGAGATATAGACACTATGAGTTCATGGTGGTGCCATTTGGGCTTACCAATGCACCAGCCACCTTCATATGTTTGATGAATAGTGTTCTCAACAAATATTTGAATAAGTTTGTTCTTGTATTTGTTGATGATATCTTGGTGTATTCCAAGACCAAGGAATAGCATGAAGAACATCTTAGTTTGGTATTACAGGAGCTAAGATATCACCAACTATATTCCAAATATAGAAAGTGTGAATTCTTATAGAAAGAGATCCATTACTTCGGCCACATGATCTCAGTAGAGGGAGTGGAAATAGATCCCAAGAAGATCAAGGTAAGCATATATTAGCTAGCACCTCATAATGTAACTGAGGTGAGATCATTTATGGGATTAGTTGGATATTACATAAGCTCTATCAAGGGATTTTCCAAGATTGTTCATCCCATTAATGCTTTGCAGAGAAAAGGGAAGAAGTTGGTATGATCAGTAGAGTGTGAAGCTATCTTTCAACAACTAAAGCACCTATTGACCAATGCCCATGTTTTAAATATTGCATGCCTTGAGAAGGATTTTTTGGTTTGCATTGATGCTTGAAAGGAAGGACTCGGTGGAGTTCTTATGCAAGAAGGATATGTGATTTGTTATGAAACAAATAATTTGAATGAGCATGAGCAATGGTATGTCACACATGATTTGGAACTTGCAGCAATTGTGCATGCATTGAAGATGTGGAGGAATTACTTGTTGGGAAGAAGATTTGTCTTGATGACATATAATTCTAGTCAAAAGTATTTTTTTGATCATCCAGGATTGGATGCTAGACAGGCTAGGTGGATTCCATTGATTAGAAATTTTGATTTCAGGATCAAACATATAAAAAGAAAAGAAAGTCGAGTGGCAGATGCACTCATTTGAAGTGTGGAGACAGTACACCTAGCAGCAACAAGTGTAGGTGAGTCTAACATCAAGAAAATAATGAGAACTTTCTTGCAAGAGGATAATCTTTTCAATTTGGTAAAAGAAGGTTTGCAACAAGATCCAAACATGAGAAATTATGTGGAATACCAACTTAAAGAAGATGAGCTATTGTTTTATAGAAACAGGTTGTATGTGTCTGATTGAACAAAGCTAAAGAACCTCATTATGGATGAGTTTCATCGAAGGCCTTATGTGGGTCATCTCGATTATCAAAAGGTGATAAAAATAGTGATGCAGTTGTATTACATGCCATGAATGAAGCAAGACATTGTTGATAATATTGCAAAGTTCCTAGAGTGTCAATAGGTCAAATTTGAACACAAGCACCATGTAGGACTATTGCAACCATTGCAAATCCTAGAATTCAAGTGGGAGACAATATCCATGGATTTAATCATTGGTTTTCCAAAGATAGTTAAGCAACATGATGCAATCATGGTAGTAGTGGATAAGTTGAGTAAGGAAGCTCACTTCATTCCAATCAAATCTACTTTTAAAACCATATATGTTGCTAATGTTTTTATGAAATATATTTTCAGGTTGCATGGTATGCCCAAGACTATTGTCTCATATAAGGATGAGAAATTCACCTCGAATTTCTAGAAATGTTTGTTTGTGAGCCTAGTAACACAAATAGCATTCAGCATGGATTACCAACCTCAAACATATGGTCAGACCGAGAGGGTAAATAGAGTGTTGGAAGACATGTTAAGGATGCATGCCATGCATCAACCTAAATCGTGGGAGGAATATATACCCCTGGTAGAGTTTTCCTACAATAATGGTTATCAAGAATCATTGAATATTATCCCCTTCAAGGCTCTCTATAGAATAAAATGTAGAGTTTCAATTAGTTGGGATAGTCCAGTGGATAGGATCACACTTGGACCAGATTTTCTAAGGGAAATGGAGCAGGCAGTGATCAGAATAAGGAAAAATTTAAAAGCAACTTGGGATAGAAAAAAGAGCTATGTAGTTAGAAAGAGAACCCATAAGGATTTTAAGGTGGGAGATCATGTGTATATCAGGGTAAGGCCCAAAAGGGTCTCCCTAAGGACGGGAACTTATGCCAAGTTAGTGCCCTCCTATTGTGGATCGTTTGAAGTCCTTGAAAGAGTAAGACCTATGGAAAACAGACTTGCCATGCCACCTACTCTTAGAGCTCACAATGTGTTCTATGTATCTTTATTAAAGAAGTAGATTAATTATTATAATCAGGTTATTGATTGGACCGTGATATAAGTGGAACTGGAGGAAGAATTCCATCCCGAGCCTCAGCACATCCTGGACAAGAAAGAGAAGTTTCTCCAAAACCAGGCCATCATGCAGGTCAAGGTGTAATGGAAGCACTTTGGAGGAGATGAGGCCAATTGTGAACTGGAAGATTCCATGAGGATGGAATACCCATTTTTTTTTTTGTATAAATTTGTATATATGATGTTAAAAACACTTAGGATGGTGTTTCCTTAAGAGGGAGGGGAATGCAACACCCCATTTTCCCCCATGACTATAAGCATGTTTAAGACTTCATGTATTGTGATTAATGAAGCATGTAATTGTTTTTATGTTAATAAAAACGACAATTAGTTGATTAAGAATGAAGCCTTACAATACTATCCATGATAGCACAAGAGGGACTAGTGAGTGGAAATGGGAAATTTTAATGAAGAAATTGTGAAGCTCTCCCAACAATCTAGCTTTCACCTACATGACTTGAATGCTTAAACATGTCCAACATACCTTTTTTATCCTTGCCACAAGAAACCCATTGATGGTTTTCAGATTGGGTAGTTGAGTAGTTAGAAATTCCATCTGAATTGTTACTTGGAAGAGTGAAGGGTCAGCTACAACATCAGCTAGAAGTATGTAGGGATTTTCCTCTTTTATTCGGGAGCCTGACATTGGGAGCTTACTTTTGACAAAAGTAATTAGGGATCCTGAGGAGAAAGGAGAATGTTCCAATGGAGGAGAAGGAATAATGAGGAAGAGGGAGGAAAAGAAAGTAGCACGCAAAGGCAATGAGATTGGACACATGTAGATACACAATTCACCTACTTATAGGATTAGAGAAAACACACACACAGATGAGTTGTAGACTCACAAATAGATGGTAATGCATGCGAGTAGTCAAATATCACACACACATCTCTTAGCAACAAAGAAAAAATGGGAATTTTTCCTGAGGAAAATAGGAATATTTCCCATGAATTGAATGATCACCCTGGATTAGAGGAGACGTGTATCCAGATTGGATAAATAGAGGACTGGGACTTGGTACTTGTTGGAAAGAAATTGGAACTGGTAAGGGGAGGTCATTGAGGGATTGTATCGCATAGAAGGGACTCCCTTGTGTAGAGGAAATTCATCTGAAAAGGTTCTTGATAAAATCATGGAGGTCCTGAGCTAAATGGGAAGAGGGAAACTTATGTTGTTGTCAGTGGAGTGAAGGAGAGTAACCCTATTGATTAGATAATTGGCTAGTTGGAAACATTATTGATTAGATAATTGTTATTACCTAAAATGTTTCATGTGTGTTTATTATTGGTCATAGACTGTATTATGTTCATGTTAGTGATTTGAGTGTAATTAATGAATGTTAAATTCTGATTTAAATGGATTAATATAACCTCCCTTAATTGTTAAATGAAGTAATTATGATGATGGTATGAGGAAGGCCAGTGCAAGCTAGTAACACTATGTATTTCCTTGCCCTTTTGAAATGGAAAGTTTGCATGATATAAAACCTTTATTTATGTCTCTAGGTAGAGTGTTTCTTTCTTTCTAGGGAATGGCTTAAGATATTGGAGGAGTTGATTTATACCCTCACAATAATGTGTTTGGAAAGACCATAGAATTCTTAAGTCCATAAATAACCCTTTACCATGTTGAAATCCTTATCTAAACCCAGAGGAATGAAAATTGTTAATTCGGCGAGAAGAGCAGGTCCTGACCATTCATCGGATATCCAGACCTCGGGAGAATTCTATTGGAAGGTGAAGCCTTCCAGAAAAACCAAAATGTGAGGTCATTTTGGACTCCCGATGGGAGAGTTCTATGAGTATGTGAGTCGTTGATATATCGGAGGATGGGTTGATGATATCTAGACCATATATGCCCTAAGCACTAAGCTGACAAGTCTTTCGGGAAAATGGAGTTTAGAAAATTTTGGAAAGAGACATGAGAGGATTTTTTGATTAGGAAAGGTCCAATGTTGAGAGCCAAGAGAAACCATAGTGTAGCACACCCATGGTGGGTCATCGAAATTTCATTTTCCTTAACTATCTCAAATCCTCCATTCAAGGTTTTTATCACCTTCTGCTCATCTTGAGCGTTCCAACCACAATCTCCATGCTTAAAATCGAGCTCAGAACTGGCAGATAGACCTCTCCCAATTTCCTCGGGTGTTCATTGGTCGGGGGCATGCGTATTTTATGTGGATCCAACTCAATAAGCTCCATAAAGAGTCCTCTGATGTACCAGATCTTCCAACATTTCAAAATCTATGGTGGAGATCCATCCCCCAACTAATTCAATGACTAGGCTTTATCCTCGACTAACTCATAGACTAGCATGGAATTCGACATTCGGCCTTCGGATTCAAATCTAGGACTAGCCCCTTCTCTCCATCTACACTCACATATGACTACGGGCTATGACCAGACACTAGGAAAACATGCGCCAAGACAACCACCACACGAATCCTCCGGAGTGGAAAATATCTAAATTTTGCAATCTGACGCCACATGTCCTCAGATAATTTAATGGCCCTGATCCACTTCGGGACTCCGGGCTTCAGCAGGTTCTCAAGTCTTCACACACGCAAACCTCCGGAGTGAAATCCTTCCAAAGTGTCGAAATTCTGACATGCATCCTACTCTATTAAATGGTCACGATGAACTCTGGTGCTTCAGCCTTCGGGAGTTTTGGTGTCACCACACTCCTATCCTCCCAAAGCAGTCAATGTCGGAATCACTACGTCATAGATCTAACGGCTAGGATAGGACCTGATGGATCCCCAAATCTACAATCCTAGTCACTTTGTGAATTCAGGCTTCGGGATTTCTTCACACTTCACCCTCGCTTCCCTCTGAAGTACCTTTCCTTCAAAGCACATGAATCTCTGCCACGTGTTCCTCTGGATCCAATGGTCCAGATATTCTTAACTACTTCAGGCTTCGGGAGTTTTTGAAGCTCGACACTTCAAATCCTCTGAAGTGGATCTTCTCTAGATTTAACAATCTATTGCCACATGCCTCCCTGTGCCAATGGCTAGGATCTACTCCATCACTTCGGCACTTCAGGTCCCTTTGGACTCTCTACGATACTACACCCCAAATCCTCCGGGGTCGCGAAGTCCCAGACTCTCGGAGTTCCAGTCCCTTCACCAACCATGTTAGCTAGGTGGGAACATACCAGGGGCGGACATGTGGATGGGTTAGGGGTGATACGTGCCCTTGCCCTGGATGGCACATGTCACATTCCAAAATCTCTATGGGGTAGGTGATGCACATGAATCCAGGTGGTGTGTGGCTCGTCAAGATTAAATCCACATCACTTTGGATGGCGTCATTGTGCCTCGTCTCTCTGGCCTAATCATCTTTCAACATCCCTCAGATCTCCCAAAACTCTGAAACCATTATGAACTAGCCCCTTTCGGGCTAGCGTGAGGTTCCTAGACCTATGTCACATGGACCTTTAGATGAGTCTCGGGCTACGATATCTACTCTTAGTTAGGTTTTGGTTAAGGTTGTGGGTGCGAGTTCAAGGTCTCTCAAGCTACTGGTTTGAAGGAAACACCTTCCTAACTCATAGAAATTTTAAGTTTTGAAATAGGGCAGGGTAAACTCGTGAGGTTACTGAGACAGTAGCAGTGCAAAGAGGCTTGCTCTGACTCTGGAGATGTGAGGTAGCTCCCTGGGGAAAACACCTTCGAGAGTTAAACTGGAGCATATGGGAAAAGTGGAAGCATAAGTTCTCAAGTCAGCCAACGTATACACATAACTTAACCATTTCAATATAGAAAACATTTATAGATATGTAAATACATGCATGCAACCATTAATTCCCAATTCAACGCATAGAGTATGAAAACACTTATCAGAACCAGATAACGTGAAGCGACTACTGGAAGGGGTGCTCGTTTCCACTCAACCATAGGCTCAGTCACTCCTAATGGATTTACCACTAGCCACCCCCGAGCTAGACCACGATGCTTTTAGATTGAATCTCTTCTTCCGGCACAGAAATAGATAGGGACAAACGTTACTTTCCTTCTCCCGACTCAGTCTCTATTTCCCACGATCAGAACACACTATTTTCACAGTTCTTCCTCGAACCTGAGATCTCAATCTCGCGTCTCTTCACTCTTCGTAGGTCTTCCTCTCTAACCCCCACACTTTCCTTTCTTGCCTTTTTCCAGCAAGACTATGTGTGGTCTGAATTCCTAGTCTGTGGTCAAGTCTGGAAGCCTTACATATGGACGGTCTGCCCCATCCCCTCATTAACTCTTGAGGAGGTCTTCCCACCTACCAACCTAATTGTAATCCATTCCTGGGTTAGAGGGTTGTTCTGATCCTGAGCAATTAAATCCAGCAAAGTATTGGTTCAGTGGAGGTTAACGCAACCATTCTTGGTCCCCTCCACCATCTCATTCATAGCATTTGTGGTCTCTCTTAGCACATCCCCTTTCCATCAATCATACAACACATATCCATTTTCTATTAAAATAACAGAATTTACATTCATCGACCTTTCATACAAAGGTCCATCAAATCAATCATTCACACCTTTGAGTTTTCCATATTTCCTTGGCCAATATAGTTATATTTACAACTGGGGGAAACAAGGTGTTACAATTCCCTCCCCCTTAAAGGAACATTGTCCTCAATGTTCTATCTATCAACATGCTATGTATATACAGGAGTAAACAAAATGGGATATGATTGTCTCATGGCATCTTCCATTTTCCACGTAGCCTCATCTAGGCCAAAGTGTTTCCACTGCACCTTGACCTGTGCAATGGTTCAGTTCCTGAGTGAGGTTTCCTTCATGTCTAGTATGAATTAAGGTTCTAGCAGGAATTCTCCCTCTGTCTCCACCTGGATCATATACAAGTCGATTATATGATTAGAATCATGTACATATTTATTCAATAATGAAACATGGAAAACATTATGTTCCTTTGCTGTGGGAGGGGGTGCTAGCCTATAGGATACAGGTCCTACTCTATCTAAGACTTCAAAGGGTCCAAAATACTGAGGTGCCATCTTGGTACAAGCTCCCATTCTCAGGGAACTCTGATATAGACATGGTCTCTTGTCTTGAACTCTCTGGGGGTTCTCTTTCGGTCGGAGTAGCTCTTCTGTCTATCCTGAGAAATTTTTCAGATTTTGTTTTATCTGAATCACTTGTTGCTCCATTTCTTTCAGCATGTCCGGTCCAATTGTAATTATGTCCACTAGATTACTCCAGTTGATTGGAATCTTGCATTGTCTGCCATAGAGGGCTTCAAAAGGGCTCATCTTTAGTGACTCTTGATAACCATTGTTGTAAGCAAATTCTACCAATGGAAGGTAGTCTTCCCACTTCTTAGGCTGATGCAATACATGCATCCTTAACATGTCTTCTAATATTTGGTTTACTCTTTCTGTCTGTCCATTAGTTTGGGGGTAATAGGTTGTGCTAAACAACAATTTCGTCTCAAGGCCAATCATCAAGGATTTCCAAAAGCTTGAAGTGAATTTTGTGTCTCTGTCAGACATAATCTCTCTACGCATGCCATGTAGTATGAATATCTCCTTCATGAAGATGTTGGCAATATCTATCGCCTTGCAAGTCAACTTGACAGGAATGAAGTGAGCAGACTTGCTCAATTTGTCCACCACTACCATGATGGCATCATTCTACTTAGCCGATTTTGGTAATCTGATGATGAAATCCATGGAAATGGTTTCCCATATCCATTCTGGAATTGGTAGAGGTGTTAAAAACCATGTTGGGTGTCATTGTTCTGCCTTAACTTGTTGGCATTCTAGGCACTTAGCTAGATAGTTAGCTATGTCCTTTTTCTATCTAGGCCAATAGAATTGTTTCCTAGTGGTCGTGATCATTTTCTGATATCCTAGGTGACCAGTATATGGTCTCTTGTGTATCTCATCCATTATGAACCTCTTCAATTCGTCACAACTTGGAATATATAATCTGTTTCTGTAGGTCATCAGGCCTTCATCAAGCATCTGATAGCCTTCATACTTTAACTCTGTAGGCTGTCACTTTAGGTATGAGGTCATGGTCTTGAAGAATGCATTTGTTTCTTATGCATTCTTGATTCTTTCCCTGACATTCATTTCACAGGTGCTTACCGCTGCTAGGTGAATCATTTTCAAACTTCTGCTAAGGGCATCAACCACCCTATTTTCCTTCCCTTTGATGTGTTTGATTTCAAAATCAAACTCACTAAGGAGATTCATCCACCTAGCTTGTATAGCATTGAGTTTTGGTTGATCAAATAGGTGCCTCAACCCACAGTGGTCTATCATAAGTACAAATATCCTAACCAAGAGGTAATTCCTCCACATTTTTAAAGCATGCACTATGGCAGCCAACTCTAGATCATGAGTCACATAATTGATTTCATGCTCATTCAATTTCCTAGATTTGTAGTAAATTACACGTCGTTATTGCATAAGGACTCCTCTGATTCCTTCCTTGCAGGCATCTATACACACGAGGAAGTCATTATCAGGATCTGTAATCTTCAGCACAGGTGCATGGGTCAGAAGGTATTTTAGTTCCTGAAATATTTCTTCACATTCTGTTGTCCAAGTGAATTTAACCCCCTTTTTTCTGGAGGGTAGTGATTGGAAAACCAATATTGGAAAATCCTTTTATAAACCTTCTATAATATCATGCTAAGCCCATAAAGGATCTGCCCCATCCCCTCATTAACTCTTAAGGAGGTATCCCCACCTACTAGCCTGACTGTAATTCATTCCTGGGTCAGAGGGTTGTTTTGATCCTAAGCAATTAAATCCAGCAAAGTACTAGTTCAGTGGAGGTTAACGCAACCATTCTGGGTCCCCTCCACCATCTCTTTCATAGCATTCGTGGTCTCTCTTAGCACATCCCCTTTCCAAGAATCATGCAACACGTATCCATTTTCTATTAAAATAACAGAATTTACATTCATTGACTTTTCATACAAATATCCATCAAATCAAACATTCACACGTTTGAGTTTTTCGTAGTTCCTTGGCCAATATAGTTATATTTACAACTGGGGGAAACAGGGCGTTACACAGAGCTATAATCTATTGGTGTCGAAGTTGATGGATTCTAAGTTGTTAGATTAGGAACAACCCATCCTGAAGAAGGAATCTTGTTGAAGAAGTGTGTCGATTAAATACCGATAAATTGTGAGATCTGAGTGATCCCTGACCATTGGATGTGAGGGTTTGAGGACCGTCGAATACTTTCTTGTCGAGAAAAACCATTCAGGAAGTCTCATGATCATGGAGAGTTAACGCTTTCCCATTGCATATGTACAAGAAGCTAGAGACCATTGATCTAAGGGTAAGTCAACCTGATATGATCACAATCATGGATTTTCTTGCAGACCCCACTGGTAAAAGTGTTAAGCAGAGAACGTGTGAGGCATTAATCATCGAGTATCTTGGGGTGTCGAGCACATCGATACCATTGATTTCCTTCCCTAAATATTGTTGAATAATTCGGGGGTAGATCTCTCTAGAGGTTCAATCTTGAAAAAAAGGTGGGTTATATAACGTACTTTTCTGATGGGAAAGGAAATCGACTCACCACTGACTATCGATATAGTAGGGCAGGATGAGGCACAACTGTTTGATCGACAAAATCTATCCTTGGTATGTATAGCAACATTTTTCCAAGGAATTGTTGAGAGAGAAAGGGTGACAAATATGTGGATTTGTCACAGTTGCACATGGTGCAGATGAAGAAGAAGAAGTCCTTGTGTACACCACGAGGGACAAAGTTCGAAAAAGGGTGCAAAACCAAAGATCTGAAGCTTAGTGAAAGTGGAAAATTTGACATCCCACCATCCTAAGAGGATTTAGGGGGTCGTATGTGTTGCATACTTGAGCTAGAATTGCTCAGGGAAATGGAAGAGAAAATGATGAAGCTTAAATAGAATTTAGAGGTATCTCAAGAAAGGAAAAATATTTATGCAAATAAAGACTAAAAACCAAGGAAATTTAAGATTGGGTAGTATGTGTTCTCGAAAAGGAATCCAAAGAAGAGTTCCTTGAAATTGGGAAACTTCACCAAGATAGCAGCGAGATTTTTTGTACCATTTGAGATATTGGATAGAGTAATAAAAGTGACATACATGTTTGCATTACCTACTTCCATGAAAGTGCACAATGCATTTTGTGTGCCATTATTGAAAAAGTATCTGCATGAGCCTAACCATGTCATTGACTAAACTTTGATTCAAGTAAAACCTGAAGCAGACTTCTAGGTATATATAGTGTGTATACTATACAGGAAGGTCATGGTGCTCCAGAATAAATCCATAGGGTAGGTAAAGGTCTAGTGGACCTAGTACAGCCCTAAAGAAGCAATATGGGATCTTGAATATGTGATGCAAAAGGAATACCCACATCTATTTTGAAATTTTGATGTAAAATAAATTTTTGATGTAAAAATGATTGTATGTATATGCATGGTGATGTGAACGAAGGATAATGCAAAATTTAGGGGGGCAAGAATATAACAGCCAAGTTTTGATCCCTAGGTTAGCAATGGATATATGTGTATATGTTGAAACGTTGAGATTTAAACAATGATGTAAATATGTAATTTGTACATTGAAGGTTATTAATAAAAATACATCATTGGTTTCACACAAAGAAGGACAAAGCATGGGGGGGTTGTAATTCCACGAGAGAGTATGAAAGAGGGATTAGGGGTTCAATGGAGGATAAATTAAATCACAATATTTATTCCTAAATCCCAATTCATTTATCCCATATATTATCCTTTATGACCATGGAATGAATTGTTAAGTGGAAAGTTAGAAACATGCAAATATAATCCTTGACTTTGGTTGATGTGGGATATTTTTCCATTCATTTTTTCCTGAGGTTTCCTAAGAGCCTAGGTTGTATATATATGAAACAGAATAGAATGATTATGGTTTTTATGAATTCCATGTGGCAATTATGCCCATGTTCATAAGGAATTATTTCCATTGATAAACTATATTATAGTTGAGAATTCTTGAACTCCCCAACAAAGAGATTTCCTAGTCGACCTATGTTGGAGCCCCGAAGGGAAGTGGGATAGCATGAGGGACTATGTGGTAGAGAAGGGGATCCCATTCCTTGAATTTTGAATGATGAGGGAAAGAGAGTTGGTGGATTGGAATTATCGTGAGAGCTCAAAACATGTGAACTCTAGGAAAATTGTGGTGTGTGAGAGGAATAGAGTTATCCATAGGCCAATTCATCCTTGTGGACTCATAGCCTCATCTCAGGGATGGCCCTATTGCAGAAAGAGTACAAGAAATAGTGAGCCTATGGTTGTGTTGAATTTCCTTCATCTACAACTAGTTTGTGTTAATTTATGAAATATAAGTGTTTATGGTTGTTGGCACAGGGGCAGACCCAGGGTTCAATGCTACAACAGTGCACCAAAAAATCCCTAACTACAGGCCCTTTCAGAAACACCTATGAAGCAGATGAATTTTCACCCGAGGTAGAGGCAGGGGTGGTTGTAAGACTTAGGTGTCTGCAACCTTAGCTGGGACAAGGATCTGTGATTATAATACTTAATACAGCTCTTAGAACCATCAGTTTCTTAATATGTAATCATTATTCACTTCATTGATACAACAGAGCTTCGCAGTATTCACACTAATATATAGTATTCAAGCACTTAGCATATACAAATGGATCAGAATGAGCATATCAAGCACTAAGCATGACTATCTAGATCAGATCTAACATTCTCTCATATAATAAGCACAAAGCATAAAAAGATCTATTTAAACATATCAGAGCACTTAGCATATAACATATGAACACATCAAGACAAAGCACAAAGCACATAACACAGTGTTTACGTGGTTCACCCCCGCCCTGGGGCTGCGTCCACCAACTCTTCTTCTTCATTGTCTTTGGTCAATAGTTTACAAGCATAAATCCATCAAAACCCTTACTCCGCACAGGACAGAAGATCTGCACAGCTCGCTAGATCCTTCTTCCTTGCGCTACAGCACTAAGCTCTCCACAATCCACTACAAGGATCTTCACTTAGCTTTGCAAGTCTCTTACAGTAATGCACAAAGCACTTACAAACTCTACTCGCACTTAGAATACATTCACATCACATAGATGTATTATTCTCTCCTTTCTTACATTGCCTATCCTTCTATTTATACATACAAAATAGGCCTAAACATGGGTAAACCCATAGGTCGACATCCCATTCCCATTACATATTCCTGAAAACCCTAAAAGGGGCCCAAAAGGGGGCTGAGATCCTGTGATCTCCGCTTCGTCTTGTGCTCCTCCTTCGACAGGCTGTTGAAGTCCCAAAATAGATCAACATGACCAAGAAACTCCCAAAACTTGGTCAAGGGCCAACATGCCCCCGACACTCACCTGTGACTTGTCCCGAGTCACTCTGGTATGATCAGTTCAGCTTCGAATGCCTCAAGCTTGGCCCGAGCTTCTTCAACTTGCTTCTTTGTTATGGACTCTTGTTCAGTGAACTCTTGTATTATTGTGTCATTCAGTGGCCCTTCTAGGTGTTGTTCTGATGTGGTGACAACCTGTTCTAGTTCTGCTCCTTGGTTATGGTCAGATACTTGTGTGGGGTGAGCATGTTCTACACCTTCCTGTCACTGAGGTTGAAGTCACTAAACTTCAATGTTGTGATCTTATCTTGGTCTGCACGCACTGCGTGTATCCCCTTTGGGAGGTACGCAGTGACCAATTCATATTCAAAGTCTTTGGGCACACTGTATCAGTTTATTGAGCTGCTTAGAGGTGGCAGATAGGTAGGTAGAATGCTTAGAATCATCTTGGCATTCACTAAGTCATCCTTGTGCTTAGTTCACCTTTCATGGGACGGTCCAGCTCCATGAGCAGTGGATGGGGATGTTTGCACTGTTTTTGTGGATGAAGCCCGGATACCTTTAGACATCGACATGGATTTCTCATTCATCAAGTCGATCAAAACTTCCTCAACAACTTTCTCTGCAGCACTCAATGCTTTTGACATACGCACTCAGGGTGAACAATTTGCAGGTTTGGGGAACAATTTAGACACGGTAATCAAATAGAGAGTGAGAGCAAAATGACAACTATATAAACTCGTCTTAGTTTGTGTGCTCGGATTCTAAATTAGCAAAAGTGTTCTCGGTGCATGGCGTGACGTGATAAATAGGTAACTCGACAATGGTTTTCTTACAATGGGTATGATCCTCCATTAACTCCTATTCGATCCATTATGGCATCGCCCAACGGTCTGATGACGAACCTTTATTACTTTTCTACCCGTTCGAAGCGGGAGTCAAATGGATATATCGGCCCCAATGGCTATATTGCTTCGTCATGGCGAAGTGCCATGTGTCGTTGTTCTGATATCTTGGCAAATCTCCAATTCTGCAATTTTTCATTCTGTGAGGTCTCCTCCAAAACCTCCTATAACTTTGCAGGCTTATCTCTCTCATTTCTTAACTGTCAAGCCTTTTTTCCAATGAGCTTCGTCTCAGTAGTTCTTTTTCCATTTTGATTCTTGTCTTCTGTGGTCTTAGTCACTTCGTGTTGTTGAGATTCTTCCCTAGGGTTCTTGGATAAGACTTATTCTTTGTCTGGGATAGGTAATTCAATATTCTGTGGATTCTCTAGATTTCTCTTAACTTTGACAGTTCGGTTACTATCATTAAACATCTTCAATCTGCTCTCTTGATCTTCAATCAATTGTGTGATCTTTCTGATCAGGAAAACTTTTAAATCTTGCTTCTTTTGTTCCAAAACTTCTTCTTGTTCTTTTCATCTGGCTTGATCTCTATCAATCCAAGTTTTTACTATTAATATGGTAAATAGGGTGTGGTTCTCAATAAATTGAATAATCTCGAAATCTTCTTCCGTCAAAGTTCCATTGACAGTCATAGGTATCTGAGCGAGCCTCCCACATAGGTTTACCAGTTTTCCTCTGAATAACCTTGTTCCTCCTAATGAAGGGATCATAGAAGGCCTTCCTATAGCTTCCCAAGTTATTTCTTTCATGATATTCACTTGTGTTTCCTCATCTAGAACACAGTCAATGTCGAAGTCCCCTATTCTTTCTTCAAGGCACTCCTTGTCTTCAAAAATCTCTGATAGTCTAACATGTCGATGGTCATCCAAGGTTTCTTTCATCTGTAGTAATACCTTCTCTGATTCTTTCTGGGGTTCTGCTATAGCCTTAGTTTCTAGATCTGTCTTAGGTTTTTCTTGTCTTATGTTCATACTTTCAAGATTAGCAATCATTCTAGGGCAATCCAACACTTCATGGTCTAGAGCTTTGCAACAAAGACAACTAGGTCTTCCACCAGGGCATTCCTTAGCAAGATGTCGTAGTCTTCTGCAACTATAACAGAGGGTTAATCCTCTCTTTCTTTTAAATGATCCCTATCCTCCTCTGTATTGTGCACTAGGATCATAGGAGCTAACCTGCAATAAATTATTTCTAGGATCATGCATCCATTTGTTAGTCCAAACATTCTTTATATTCATTGGTATAACATATCTTCCACTAGTCTTATCAGATCTATTCATATCAAACCTTCTTTCATCTATTAATACCCTATTTTTCAGGCTAGGACAGATCTTATCAATCATACCTAGATCCATACTCTAGAAACAAAAATTTCTACTTATCTTACTTCTATAGAGAACAAAGCTTCCAGATCTAAGACTTTTAACTATTCTTACCTTTATCATAGCACAAGGTTTGCATATCTTACCTCTTTTAATAAAAAATTCTTACTTTTACATTTCTTAGAGTGTCAAGCATTCAGATCTTGCTTCTTTCCTTCAGATCTGATCTTCTTTTCTTCAGATTGAGCTTCTTTCTTTCAGATCTGGCCTTCTTTCTTTAGCACAGAGATTTATAAGTCAAGTAGAATACTATGTCCTAGGGTACAGATCTATGCACAAAGCTTCCAGGTTAACTCTTTGCACAAAGCTTCTTCTTCCTCAGTTACAAGAAATCACAGTTTTAGTCCCGGCAATGGAACCATTTGTTGGCATAGGGGCAGACCCAGGGTTCAACGCTACAACAGCGCACCAACAAAGCCCTAACTACCGACCCTTTCGGAAATACTTGCGAAGCAGATGAAGTCTCACGTGAGGTAGAGGCAGGGTTGGTTGCAAGACTCAGGTGTCTGCAACCTTAGCTAGAACATGGATCTGTGATTATAATACTTAATATATCTCTTAGCACCATCATTTCCTTAATATGTAATCACTATTCACTTCGTTGATACAACAGAGCTTCACAGTATTCACACTAATCTATAGTATTCAAGCACTTAGCATATACAAATGGATTAGAATGAGCATATCAAGAACTAAGCATGACTATCTAGATCAGATCTAAAATTCTCTCATATAATAAGAACAAAGCATAAATAGATCTATCTAAACATATCATAGCACTTAGCATATAACATATGAACACATCAAGACAAAGCACAAAGCACATAACACAATGTTTACGTGGTTCACCCCCACCTTGGGGCTACATCCACCAACTCTTCTTCTTTATTGTCTTCAGTCAATCGATTACAAGCATAAAGCCATCAAAACCCTTACTCCGCAGAGGACAGAAGATCTGTGCAGCTCGCTAGATCCTTCTTCCTTGCGCTACAGCACTAAGCTCTCCACAATCCGCTACAAGGATCTGCACTTAGCTCTGCAAGTCTCTTACAGTCATGCACAAAGCACTTACAGAATCTACTCTCACTTAGCATACATTCACATCACATAGATGTATTATTCTCTCCTTTCTTACATTGCCTATCCTTCTATTTATACATACAAAATAGGCCTAAACATGGGTAAACCCATGGGCCGACATCCCATTCCTGTTACATATTCCTGAAAACCCTAAAAGGGGCCCAAAAGGGGGTCGAGATCCCGTGATATCCACTTCATCTTGCGCTCCTCCTTCGACAGGCTGTCGAAGTCCCAAAATAGGTCAACATGACCAAGAAACTCCCAAAACTTGGTCAAGGGCCAACAATCACTTATTACTATTTATGTTCAATTATGTTGAATTTATTGATGTGCATGTTAATCATTGATGGTTGTTATGTTTTCCTAAATACATTCTCATTTCTTACATTGAATGTTCAATTATGGTTGCATAATCCTGCTTTTCATGTTTCATGCATTCATAAAAATCATAGTAGGCAAAGAGAATATTAGTATCATCGTACAAAAGTGGAAAAATTATGTTTCCAAGAAGTACCCCATAACCTCAATGGATTATAGAGGGTATTGGATATGTTATAAAAACCTCACAGTTTGAGTCGACATTCTCCGCACTCTCAAGGATAATTTGTTCATGGATAAAAAATCGAATGAAGTAACAAGTTGATCAACATTGTTCTGAATTCCATGTTAACAAAGGATATCAGGTGTTCCTTCTGATAATTGTACCTCACTTAAAGACAATTACCATAAGAAGATTTCTCCCAAGTTTTATGACCCATATAAGGTCCTCAAATGTATTGAAAAGGTGGCTTACAAATTAGAGTTTCCCATCCACTCTAAAATTCATTCAATATTTCATGTCTCCTACTTAAAGAAAGTGGTTGGATTTAATTCCCATATTCAAACTTTCCTTCCATAACTGGATGAAGAAGGTTCCATTTGGTTACAATCAAATTTCATCATCGACAAAAGAAAGACGCACCTCTTCCAGTGCACTATACAAGAGGTAATGATATAGTGGAAGGATACACAGCCTAATGATGCCACATGGGAACCAGTAGAGATCCTTTAGAAATTCCCTCATATACAACCTGTTGAGGGGTCCAAGATCCCTTAACTCAACAACAAGAACCTGACCCGCTTAAAAGGCCCAATTAGACTCGTAAATGTTTGATGAGTGGTAAGGTTCTCCAGATTTGTGATCTGGCTGGAATTATCGATGGGCTTTAATCGTGACTGATAGATATGTATTTTCTATGAAACCTTTCCTCAAGTTATCCAGTTCTCTTTTTGGTTCTTTTCTAACATTTGTGGAGAAGAAGAAATATGGAGCTTAAACTAAATGGCAGAGGGAAGTCAATATATGTTGGAGAAAGCTAGGTTTTGGTATAACCTTTATACCTTAGCATGCAGACGAAGAAGATCTAAACTACTTCAAACTAGAAATAATACCATTTTGACTTGTAAACATTCAACATCATCTAAGATAACAATTATAGAAAGAAAATATATACGTGACAAGAAGTTAGTGCAAGAAAATTGAATTTCAATGCGATATTATCAATCACATGTTAACACAATCAATTTCTATTCATCAACTAGAATAAAAGAACTGTTGTAGCATTATAATATAACTTAAATAATAGATACATCAACTCTTACTCAATACAAAAGAAAACATTGGATTTGAAGACAGAGATAATCCCCCTCGATCCAATTACATTCACGCCTCAGATGAAAGAAGTGTCTTTGGTTCTAAACATAACTTATTAATTAAAATAACTTGCACATAAGTAATTCTCTTACAATATTCCAGAAAACGTTTTTTTCCCTAAAACCATCGACTTTTGACACAATGTTGATTTCCCTATTTATAAAAAATAACTAAACTAAAATAACTACTAAAGTTGTGTTAAGTTAAGAAAACGCCACGTGGTAGAATTTATCTATCTGTTTTCTTTTACTTCTCTTTTGCTTCTCTTTTGATCGTATGGTGGTTTTAATGAAGTGGATTGTTCCTCTCGTATTCTGACCATCTATAGAAGAGATCTTCACATGTATTTGCATATGGGAACTTGTTTTGATCCATCGGAGCGGAGAGGACCTATTTCATCCCAATTGCTCATTCCTTGTACTTGATTAGTTTGACACTCAAGCGATGTAAGACTGTGAGAGATCTAATCAGAGGCTCCATGAACTTCTTCACTTGACCCAGGATCATGCTTGAAACCTGTGAAACCTCTACTTCGTACACCTAATCTTGCTTCGCATGATGCTTAACTATGTCGCATAGATCGGTGAAATCCTTCGATGGGCCAAACTCTAGCAAGTCAGTATACCTCATTTCCTAATTGATTTTCTCCCAAATTTTCTCACATTCTTCCCATCTCCTCTTCATTCTTTGTCTGGGTTCCTATACCATGCTTACCTAGTATTCAGATGCCTTCCTTATTTGGGCGATGATGTTGTCCATCAGCACTCAGATGCCATGCTCTTATGTATCTCGGCCCTTCTATACTTCATCGATGTATTCTATCCACTCTAAGTCTTGATATGCATTCTCATACCATCATTACATGTCTTTACAAGTTTCAAACCCCATGAGGGTATCTTCTTGGAAATCCACTATGCGAGTGGTGAAGAGGTCTCTCTCCCTTATGAATTGTGGATACATCTCTAGGAACTCAAACTTCAAGAGTACCATTACTTGTGTTGAATTTTGGTAATACTCTACTTGATGTCGCAGATGGTCCAGTTCTTTCTTCATGGTGGCTACCTCGCTTTCATCTCTTGTTTCCCTGTCTAAAGTGGCATCAGTTATGGCCATCCCTACTCTGATTAGTTCAGTTATCTTAGCATTTTCTATGTCAAACAATATATCCTCTATGGTTATGATAAGTGTGATATAAAGTGTGAGATTCTTTTTCTTGATTTTTCTTTTCATCACAGCATTCCTCTTCTTGTCATAAGCAATTGTATGTATATCGGTGACTTTGTCTACTAGTTCAGGAATCTGTTGATCTCCCCAAGAGATAGTATTTCCTAGGCTTCCCACCGTATAGAGGTGTTCCATGGAAGGTGTTAGCATTGAGCATCACCCTCATATTGCAAGAGGATAAGCCCAGTACCCATCAAAAGGTTTGTGAATGTAAATTAATGATGAAAGGTCAAATGGACAAAGTTGAGCATAAGAATGTTTTAACACAGAAATCTGGGCTAGCATGCATAAGAAATTGAGGTTTTGATTAACTTCAATCAATGGTTTAAGGATAAAGGTGAATAGAAGGAGGACTTAGTGAGAAAGGTGGATAGGTCTGCTATAAGCATCAGGCCTTCAAGCAGTTAGGAGAAGAACAACTCAAACACAAGAACTTCTTGAACTTAAAGTTTAAAACACTAAAAAACAGTCATAGCAGCATTATAATCAAACCTCCATTATGACACAACCACAACATCTCATATGGATCATCCAATCATGAGCATTTTAGAATAAGAAGAAACAAGATGATGTAAGGAAACTGACTTCTATTAATGAAAATGTCTCAAGTCTCATGCATAACCAAAGAACGGCTATGTTTAGTCAAAATATTACAAAAGGGAGCTCTACTCAACCATCAGAACCTCAACATAACATTTTTCTCAAGTATTTATAATCACAATAGTAGATAACATCTTGAGATGCGATTTGGCCTTCCTATGCTAGGATTCTCCAAAAAAAGCTATTATTTTAACATATGTGCAAGTGGATCTGACATACTGCTAGAATCGGGGAGCTTGTTGGAAAAAACTCTAACAATATATAAATGTCATGAATTTGTGTTGCTTGGGTGCATCTCCTCCAATGCCATGTTCTTTAAATGCACATGATTTGCTTACTCTTCTCTCACACTAGTTCCTTTTCCATATGTACATTTGCATAACTTTATTGTGAATTACCTTTTAACTGAAAGTGGATGACGACACTGGTAACTTGTCATCTCAACTCAGCGCGGGCTCTTTACTGGAACAGTTGTCATCCAAATAGTCATGGGGAAAACGTGATTGGTTATGAACAGGAGGATGTGGGGACAAATGTCGAACAGGGATATGAGGTGAGTGGATGTAGAGGTGGATGGGTGAGAGATATTTTTGGAGGGGGGGGTCTAAAACGCGTTGAAGACCGTCGATCTTGTCGCAATCTGTGATCTAGGAATGCCCTGCTTTTGTTGCCACACGTTGCTCTCATATTGGAAAATATATAAGCATGTTATTGCGGAAGTTGTCAAGGGCGGTTTGAACCCACATTGCTCTGACTCTCACAATCCACCACCAATTTCCACGTACCTCTCTAGCTATACCATGGTTTCAATTATGGGACCTCTCTAGGATTTTATCATTAGAGCATGTTCCATCTTCGCAATGAAGTGTGGTCGTCGATCTTTGTCGAAATCTGTGATCTAGGAACGCACTGCTTTTGTTGCCACATGTTGCTCATGCTTATCCATCCACCAACTCCATAATCCTTTTAACCATGTTTAGAGATGGAGCCAAATTGACGTCTAGGAGATTTGAATGTTGAGAAATAATACCTCCCAGAGGATGATCTCATGAATCTGACGTAGTGGTCTAATGTCACTGTGCTAACGTGTCATGGAAAGAAGGGTGACACGTGTCACGTGGAAATCGGCAAATAACGCAACCAAATGACCTAGGATGAGTGCCACATGTCAGGGCCAAATGGAAGCCACTTGTCTCCACGAATGAGTGCCACAAGTCCTCACGGATGAGTTCCAAGTGTCTTCGACACTTCGGCACTTCAGGCTTCAGGAGTTTTGGATTATGAAGCATGAAAAACTCTTGGAGTGGTACGGGCCCAGAGTGATGTGGCAGTCTGATGCTATATGATGTCACAGCTATTGATGGATGAGTGCCATGTGTTGAATTGAAAAACACCCATGGAGTGGTAGGGCCTGAAGTGACGTGGCAGCCTAACATCACTTTGAGACTTAGGTTCTTCAGGACATCGCGAGTTCGAAATGTAAAGCATGGAAATCTCATGAAGTAACTTTATCCCGGTTGACATGGTAGTCTCTCATTACTTCGGCACTTCGGGCTTCAGGAGCTTTTGAACACAAGCATGAATATCTCACGAAGTAACTTTCTCCCGGTTGATGTCGCAGTCTCTTGTTACTTCGGCACTTCAGGCTTCGGGAGATTTTTTAACATGGGCATGAATATCGTCCAAAGTAACTTTCTCTCGGTTGACGTGGAAATCTCTCACTACTTCAGCACTTTGGGCTTCGGGATATTTTGAAAACGGACATGAATATCATCTTAAGTGACTTTCTCCTAGTTGAAGTGGAATTCTCTCGTTACTTCCAAACTTCAGCACTTTGGGGCTTTTGTCTAGTCGTTAATCCTTGCACGACTTTGAAACTCTGAATGTATGAGAGCCATTAATTTGAATCTGTACATGGGATCTCCACTGTTGAAAATTGAACCTGTCTGTTTGCTTGTATTTCAAGCCCGAAATGGACTTCTCTAAATGCTACATTTTGCTCATAGTTTTTCCTTGTGCATACAACATACTTGATCGGTCTGTTGTAAGATCAATTAAAGGAAAACAAGATGACCAGTAATTTGAATCAAATCACGATATGTGTTTATCCTTCAAGAAAGACAGAAAAACTTTGTGCAAAGAATCATTCAAGCAAGACAATAAGGAAACACGAGTCATTGAACAAAAGGGAAACTGAATTTATCAACTAGAAGAGGAAAAACTTATAGGAAGGTATGCAGAAAAGAGAGACACGAGACAGAGGTGTAGACTTAAGTCTTTAAAAACAACTTCATATGACCCAAGACAACTTCATGTGATAACAATAGGTTCTCCTAATTCCCTAGCAGGGGAAACTCCTGTATGTTTTGGTAACTTGGCCTCCTGCTGGTCCTCGTTGATTGATGGAGTCTTGGTCCTAGATGGGGAAGTAGGCGAAGGATCGACATTAGTTGGGAGTTCGGTCATTGAGATGTTGATTTTTGGCTGCCCCATTCCTTCTTCTTGTTCACCAGCAGCCAAGTCATTCTTGGAGCTGTCATTATGAGGCTGTGTTCCCAATTGATCAAGAAATACAGTGTCAAGAGTGCTCCTAGCTACCAGTTAGCCTTCTTGAGGATTTGGAGTCACATCATAGGAAACTGGAGCAACTTTTTCCCCTGGTTTCTTCTCCTATGTGATTGGCACTAGGGTTATGTGCGAGGCCTCTAAATCTTCCTCATCTTCATATATCATGATTAAATCTATGAGGACATTAGGCATACCCGTCCCACTTCATGTTCTCGCTGACCTTAGCTGGGTTGTAGTAGTCACCGACGATCCTTCTTATGGTGACATAGGGTTGGGGCTTTCTTGATCAGTTGTCTCCTCTAGTGGAATTGTCTTTGAGCCATTTATCGCTTCCTCATGGTTTCTTGTATCGGATAGGGTAATTCTCAAGGGTTGTATAAACAAATTAAGTGGTGGACCTTCCCCTAGTCTCTGCATATCTCTCTCAGCTTATTCTATTAAAAATATCCCCCTTCTTTGAGTCTCTATCGCTTCTATTACTCTATTTTTTTATCTTACCCTGAGGGCTTCTTGAGCTATGTGCTCTATTGTCTTAACTTGTTCATCCATGGTCATTGCTTTGAATTTGGTCATATTAGGGTTATCCCTTCTATGGATCACTTCCTCCCAGTCTTAGGCGCCCTCGATAAATATCTCATCTTCGAAGTTATCATGAGAATATGGCCAACATGAGGACACTTGTGATGCGTGCTAGAGTACAGGGCCTTTTGGATCATGCTTGCAAAAATGGCCTGTGGGGAACCAATACTCAATCTCACTCCTCTTGTTTCACCTGTGCAGTGTCTTTTACCATGTAAAACCTGATATGAAAACCACAGGGTATGAAAGTCCTCTTCTTATCCTTTACTAAAGAGGCATTATAGCCTTTCAGAATGGTCTGGTAACAAAGTTCTCCCAAAATGAGATGGTCTGGGACATGAACGGGGAGAAGGTGTGGTGCGCCAGTAGCCCCAAACACTCTAATATAAGTCCTTGTTTCTTCAAGATACCAGTGGCCAACCCTTGATATCATCTTTTTGGTTGTCGTTGAAATCCTTGGGCATTCTTTTCTAAATATAACGAAGTGCACTCGGGCTATGAAATCATCACATATCATGGCGTAAAACTTTTTATACCTATTTACCCACAAAATGTTGAAATAAACATGCACGGGCAACTTGGAAACATGCCAACTTAAATTCATACATGTGAAAATGTTTCTTGCGCAGATTACGTCCAACAAGTATGATTCCATGTGGAAAACTGGTGTTTCTCCATCCTTTGGTGTCTAGGCCTGTAGGATGTTGATACTCAGATGTTTGGAGATGATGTCTCTGTTGATGCGTAAATATGTTCATTGTATATCTCACACTCATTTAAATGTCAATCTGGGATTCGTAATCGAAAGAGTCGTTACACCATATGTGTCGAGAACAAGTAACCTATCTAAGTCTATTGCATATAGGAAATAATTAATAACAGAAAAATTCCATTTCTAAGATCTCTAAATACTTCAAAATATCCTCTGAACCTAAAAGAGAAAACTGATAATGAAACTTAGACAAACAGTCAATCAAAGAGATGTTGTACCAGAGAAACAAGTCTGTTCATTTTAGGCACTTGTATTGAAAAGATGAACTTTAAGAAGCTTATCTCTTGTAGTAATTAAAACAATCAACTCCAACCATTCTTTAAACAAAAACCAACTTCAACTTCATGTAATTCAATCAAACCAGAGCAAGGGGAATTCACTATAACTGAAAGACTTTATTACAGCTCATGACGATGAAAGATGAAGTCTCCTGGTCCCTTGCGATACTACAATCATAAACTTAAAATATCAGTCCCACACTTCAAATTATGAGATAGCTACCTTCAACATTGGATTATAAAATGTATATTTGATCTAGCACTTGCTTATACACACCAATCCAAAATGATTAAGTCAATGCTCAATCCTGAGAATGAAATAAAGACTAATCACACACACACTTTGCTATAAACTATCCACACAGAACGTATACAATGAGGTTTACCTTAGTTGGGGTGGTGGGCCCTTGCCGAACCAACAAGGAACCTCTTAAGGAGTTAACAGACTAAAAATTTCACTCACATCCAAGAATTGTCATGAAAGATCTTCTGTATTAATTCAGTTGGTAAATTGGATCAACATTCTTTTACTTCATACATGATGACGACAAGTACTGTCTGATTCTTATCGTATATTTCTTACATTCCTCTCTACATAGCATTCCTTATATAAGGTAAGCTGATACTACCAATATTTATGGATAAACATTAAATAGTTCGAGAAATTCTAGAATTAAGATTTACATCGAATTTTTAGGAGTCGACTCCATCCTCATGACACAAAGTGCATGAGCGATGGAGTCTCTTGCAACTGGAGAACTGACTCAGACGCTTCTATCCAACTGTCTTCTCAAAATCCTCACCATTATCTAGGTCAAACTGGCGCATTCTGAAACGGAGGTTTTTGTACCAGATTGCACACAGTCACGAGTCTAGTACCGGAATAGAACAGAGCAAGGAGTACCGGAATAGCACACGTCTTGGTACCAGAATGGAGTCGATACCAGATCAAAATTGTCTTAGGTATCGGAATGGATTCGGTGCCGGATTACACGGTGTCTGGTAGTGCCGGATAGACTTCTCATAAATCAAATTATTAGAAATATACAAAATAAAACACTTTCAATCGAATTAATTTAAGAAAGTCAAACAAGCATGCTTTAAATCACCAATTACCTCTTGTATACATGGCATAGCTATTAGGCATGTGTTTTGGGAGGGAATAGTCCAGTATAGGTTTATAACAGAGGAAAAAAGACTTATATAGAGAGTAAGATAGGGTATTATCTTATGTCAAAATGGAGACTCAACAGGCTCCCCAATTAAAACTACTCACGGATATTTCCACGCTGTATGCTAAGGGAATCCATGCCTCTGAAAACTTTGAAAAATCTTTTTCCCCATACAATTGGCAGATTAAAGCCATTAAATAAATATAAGGCTCTCTAAGGTTTATCGTGTTGTACCAACCATTTCTATTGTTTTTGAACTTCTTATCTTCTTTCCACAACAAGGCTAGTAACCTGATGGTGTCATGGAACTCATAAAACCTGACCACAAATTCGGTATTTAGTCTCTCCTCTAGGTC
Source organism: Picea engelmannii (assembly GCA_009831015.1). Taxonomy (NCBI): domain Eukaryota; kingdom Viridiplantae; phylum Streptophyta; class Pinopsida; order Pinales; family Pinaceae; genus Picea; species Picea engelmannii. Next base: position 129,466 of record ML812192.1, read on the forward strand.
TCTGAGTTTGTAGTATTTTTTACCTCTACAGGAAGAAAGACACCAACACATTCACCCACCTCATTATTGACTGTGCATTTCATTGCATATGTGTGGTTAATTATCCATCCAAGGGTTTCCATGCAAGGAATAACTGGGGTCCGGAAGGCCACCATATGCAGATATGATCGCCTAATGTTCGGGAAAACCTAGTCATCCAACATCTTGACATCTAGGTCGCTGTGAGGTCTGAATTATGGGTAATATTCTTGATTGATTTTTTTTAAATGATCTCCCCAATGTGGGTGCATTTATTTAGACCCAGTTCTCACCTCTGTGTCCCCAGACGTTGGAGGTTGGGTAAGCATTTATTAGTGGAAGTTTGAATGATTGACTCTGTTTTTTAAATGAAATCAAGTTCTCTTAATGTCACCAGTGTCAACCTTCGTCGATCTTCAATTATTTCATTTCGAGCATCCTTGGTGAGCATCTAGTTGTCGTCTTTCGTGAAAGCATTTTTCCTACACAAAACGGAATATTAAATTGTGAGCCAACTGCGACAGGTGTTATTCAAAGCTATCATAAAATGTAAATAGTAAAATCATGCTTACCTTTTCCTTACAGGAAATCCTGGGCTTACTAGTAATTGAAGTTGCACAATGACTTGTTACCTCTTCGATGTTCTCTCTCTTGCGCCTTTGTCTACTTGGAATATCAGTGATTTGTGAATGGAATACCATGCTTGGGCACAATATTTACAAATTTAAAACATACCTACCTTGTCGCATCGAGTCTTAATTTTAGGAGTACAAAAATGATCTACACAATCTATAACAAAATCCACATCATGCTCACGATTAAATGCAATGCAAGTTGGCGGCGGAGGAGCGTGTTTCTTTTTTTAGATTTTATTGATGAATTTAAATATTTGAAAGTTAATCGGTGTGTGACGTCATTTTATTGGTTACATGAAGCTCTTAATTGTCTCCTCAAATTACCCTAACTTTTTCGCACTGCAATGGGACTAGTATGATCAGTATCGGTGATAAGTAGGATCATTAAATGGACAACGCAAGATGACCAAGTTCGTTGACGTTGGCAGGTAAAGGTTCGATCTAAAACCAGAAGTTCATTGTTCTATCAATCAGTCGATAGTTAATGAGTGTATCAGCATCGGCGGATTTTCTTTGACGTTATTTTGTTGGTGCCTCTACAAAAAAGTTCCGATGCCAACCCAAAATTGCCCCACAGTGTTGACGTGGAAGTGCTGACATGGAACCATAGGTATGACGTGGGTAATACTCGAGCAATACGAACTGTTTACGTGATAAAACAAGTAGTGGTTGATTTGCCCCTTTGGGCCTGAGAAGTCTTTCTTTTTGGGGTCGATGATTTTCTTTCTGACATATGTTATCGTGCCCTTTCTTCTTCTCCATTGATGTCGATGGTATCTCGGTGATTGTTCTCACCTATGTTGACGGTGTATATTTCTGATTTCGTCGATGCCGACGGTACATCAGAAATTTTTAGAAAACTTTTTCGTAGGCCAAAATCATAGATTGGTGTGCCTCTTTTCCCAATTTGTCGATGTTGACAGTAACTCGGTGATCAGCGATTATTTTTAAGGACTTATTTTTGCAGATCTAGATTCATCGATCGGTGTGTGGCTCTTTATAAAACAAATTTTAATCTATGTGCAACTTAGTCTAATGCCATGTTTACTTAGAGAAAAATTTCAAACTATTCAACAGACTTCATATAAAAATGAATGTGATTGATGATAAAATAAAACAAAATAGAAGAACCCATTGATCCCTACACAACTAAATTCAATCAGAAATCACAAATTGGTACCCAAAAGAAAAAATTCACAAAGAATTTTAGGGTGTGTTGAGTGCCCAACAAATGGTGATTATCTAGGCAAAAACAGGAACTATGCTCCTTCCCTCGTGCTTAGCTTGTGCAAATTGGTTGAGAAATCATATGGCTTTATTCTATTATTTCAACAGAAATTTTTTCTATCAATTTGTACACAAGTTCCCAAGTTCGTGAATCCATATCCACCTGTGGGGTTTAGCTTTTTCATCCCCTTTCCTGTTAACCGAAATCCTTGTCTTTTCTATACAAGAGCCAGGTAGGGCGTCCATTTGCATGAGGCCATTTAGCTATCATTCATTTCTTACAGTGTTTCTCTGCTGACAGCGAGTGTCCATATCCGCGACGGATTCACCTCGACATTACAGACCTTACTTTGTTGCCAGCGAGCATCCATAGCCCCAGCAGAGTTATCTACATACCCTCTTGGACTTACACTCTTTTTGTGGATCATATTTTTCTGGCATAAATACCCAGAGTGATTTAGAGAGGAGAATATATGTTTTTTGACAAGGTGAAAGCATTAAGGTGGATCTTTCCTTGGATCTATCCATAAGTACATGTGATTCTTTCCATATATCCATATTTCCATTTAGATTTACCATGCCACTAGGCAGATATTTCATCGCTTCCCCAGGTAGTATACTTATAAAGACAAAAAATGATTTTGAAAATTTGTGGTTGCCCAGCGTCTCTTATTTTTCATGTAAGTGTAGGTCAGAAGCAGAGTTTGCTTCACTGTATGTATTAAATTCAACCATTGTTTTACGAAACACAACCTAATTAAAATAAAATTACAAGCAAAAAGAAAGAAATAAAAAGGAGTTCAAAGACGGTCTTCCCTAAACCCACACACTCATCCTAATCAAAATTTATGCTAAAAAAGAAACAGAAACTCAAACAAAGCATCAAAAGACACAGAGGGTGTTGGATTCACCGAGAGGGTGTCGGATTCCCCCCTCAGATTCTGCAACCAGTATGTGCCTGCCCCGATATTCTTGGCCACCTAAAAAGTTCCAAGCCATAGATTTTGGAACTTTGAGTTTTTTTTCCTTTGGACTCGTTTTCTTTATCCCACTTCAATACTAGGTCTCCTAGTTCAAAAAAAAAATCTTTGGCCTTATGTTTGTTGGACCATATTTTAACTACCTGTTGATGAGTGGTGAACTTAAATTTATCCTTTTCTCTTTCTTCATCCAGCATGAGAAGGGTATCAATCCTTTGCTATAGAGCAGATGAGGATTGGCCTCTTGATGCCTGCGAAAGATGCAAATATAGAAGATACAATTCATTTGGAAGAATTGCTTCTTTCCCATATACCAAAAAGTACAGAGAGTTTCCTATGGCTTCTTTAGGCGTTACTCTATCGTCCCATAGGGAATTATGAAGTAAAGTATGCCAATTCCTCTGACTTTCAACAACTATTTTCCTTTAAATTATCACCAATTTTTTATTAGTTGACTCTCCTACATGTTGTACCTTGACCAAGTTTAGAGGAAACGTTGGTCATGCTTGACCATTTTTGGGACTTCGACAGGTTAATTGAAGACGGAGCACCCAGGCGAAGCAGAGATCACAGGATCTCGCCCCCTTTTGAGGGACTTTTGGGATTTATGGTTTATGTAACAGGTATGGGATGTCGGCCCATGGGTCTTACCCATGTTTAGGCCCCTTTTAATGTATAAATAATTCGTTAGGCGATGTAAGAAAGAGACCCAGTAGTTACTAGTCATTGATCGGTTTAGTGCATGGCTAGTTGGCTTTGTGCACAAACGTGTTAAGGTTTGCAGAGCTAAGTACAAGTGCTTTGTGCACAGGCTGTGTAGAGGCTCTGTGCTTGGACCTAACTCGGGAAGGAGGATCTAGCAAGGTGCGCACGGACCTCTTGTCCTATGTGGAGTTGGCGTTGTGGTTTAGTGCATGTATGAAGATTGGAAGGAAATAATAAGAAGAGAAGAACATTGGCGGGCATAGCCCCACACTGGGGTGAACCATGTATATCCTGTGTCGATGTGCTTTGTGCTATGGTGTTCATGTTGTTTATGTACTTAATTTCATAATCTAGATGTATGATAGATCCAGTTGGTGCTTAGTGCTTTATGATGTGAATGAATGTTAGATCTACTTTAATGCTATGTGTTGAATGATTAGATATGCTTGGATCTTGGTTGTCACTGTGTTGATCTATAATTAGGGTTTTAACCTGCGATGTGAATAAAGGAGTTAGAGACTAATGAATATTATTGGCTAAGTGCTCTGTTAAGCATTATGATCACAGATCTATGTCTCAGCTAGGTTGCAAACACCTGAGTCCTGGAACCCCCCCAGCCTCTACCTCGGGTGAGACTTCATATGTTTTGTAGGTGTTGCCGAAAGGGCTAGTAGTTATGGTTTTTTTGGTGCATTGTTGAAGCGTTGAACCCTGGGTCTTCCCCCGTGCCAACAAATGGTTCCGTTGCTGGGACCCGAAACTGTGATTGTTGGGAACTAAAGAAAAGAGAAAGCTCTGTGCGTAGCTCTGTTGTTGTAGTGCGCAGTATTCTACTTGACTTGTGAAGCTCTGTGCTAAGAAGGGAATTGGATCTGAAGAAAAGAGGTAAGATCTTAAAGCTTTGTGCTCTGGTAGAGGTAAGATAAGTGGAAATTTTTGTTTCGAAAGAATGGATCTAGGTATGTTTGATAGATTTTTTCCTAGTCTAAAAACTAGGGTGCAACTAGAAGAGAGAATATTTGATATGAATAAATCTGATAGAAATAATGAAAGATATGTTATTCCTATGCATAGAAAAAAAAATTGGACTAACAAGTGGATGGAGGATCCTAGAAAGAATCTTTTGTTGATTCATCACTATGATCCTAGTGTGCAGTACAGGAAAGGTTGGGGATCATTTAAGAGAAAGAGAGGATTGACTCTTTGTTATAGTTGCAAACGACCAAGACATCTTGCTAAGGAATGCCCTGGTACAGGTCCTATTTGTCTTTGTTGTAAAGTTGTTGGTCATGAGGTTTTCGATTGTCCTAGAATGATTGCTAAAGTTGAAAAGATGAATATGAGACTAGAAAACCATGAAGAAGGTCAAGACAATAAGGATATGCTAGGACAGCAGAAAGAATCGGAGACTATATTATTGCAGATAAAAGAAACCCTAAGTGACCACAGAGACATCAGTTTACCAGATATCTTAAAAGAGAATGAGTGCATAGAAATAAGAATAAGATACTTTGACATAGATTGTGTTCTGAATGAGGAAACACAGGTGAATATCATGACAGAAAGTACTTGGGAAATTTTGGGAAAGCCTGCTATGATTCCTTCATTGGGAGGAATAGGATTGTTTAAAGGAAAGATGATAACTCTATGTGGAAGACTTACTCATGTACCTATGGCTTCTCATGGAGCATCGACGGAAGAAGAATTCGAGGTTGTTAAGTTTGTTGAGAACAACACCCCTTTTGCACTTTTGTTAGGAAGGACCTGGATTGAGAAAGATCAGATCCGAAAGAAAGAAGAAGAGGAAGCTATAGAATAGAAAAAGAAAGAATTAAGGGATTTCATGGCTAGGAGAATAGCGCACTTAATAGAAGAACAGGAGGCCAAGTCGAAGAAACTAAGGGCTAGAGAACTAGCTGTCGAGCTTGAAAGAATGCAAGAAGGCTTAAAGAACTTGTCCATGCATGAGAGAAGAGCACCAACCCTTGAAGTAATAAGAGAAGAGGTATTCCACTTAAACCATGTGAATGACCCTCAGTAATGCGAATTTACTATGCTAAGAGCAAATAAGAATAAAAATGGAAAGAGGGATCCAGCGACTCAGAGCACAGCAAAGAAGGCCAAAACGATCAGCAAAAAGAAAGCAAAGCTAGAAAACTTGCACGAGGTTCCAAAGAAGACTTCGCAAAAATAAGGCTTGCAGGACTTGAACCTCATCGGAATAGAAGAACAGCACAGACTGGCACTTTGCCACGGCGAAGCAATATGACCGCATTGGCATGTTTACTGGCAAAGTGTGTTTGTCATTGATGGCAAGAACAACAACGACGATGGCATGTTTATAGGCAAGAACAACAGCGATGATGGCATGTCTACAGGAAAGAACAACGACAATGATGGCATGATTACTGGTAGAGTGTGCAATCAAAGCTCAGGAGGAATAGAGTAGATTTTCATCCAGAGTGCAAGTGTGCACCAGGGCTGAGGTTAACTTCATTGCCAAAGATCAAGAGAGATAGCATTTTTTAAAAACGCAGACGAGTCCCAAAGTCATCAACACTCGTAGAAGGATCAAAGGTCAAGGCCTTTGACACTTAGAAATTCTTCCAAGTTGGGAGGAAGAATAATCTGAGGAGGAGGAGCGACAGTGGTCATTGGATCACCAATCCCGAACACCCGATGGTCGTTAGATCAGAATCTAGTGACCAGAGGAAGCGCAGAGGAGAAGTACAGATCTGATCCATTGGATCTAAGAGTCGAGGACCAACAGTCGTCGTATCTAGTATAACTATGAAGAGGATAATGGTTGAGAGCCATCCTCCAACTTCGCGAAATGTGAAGTCACGATGAGATCTGAGTCGTTGGATCCAAACGACATGTGGTGAGAGATTATCATTTCACTGACTCGCGAACTAGAAAAGTCAAAGGTGAGAGTTGTAGGAACTCGTGATGTCTGAGTTCGCGAGTTGAACTACACCATTAGATCATGGGGAGTTGTGAGTCGTTGATCTAACGCTCACAAATATTGGGAAGGCAGGAGTCAAATAATCGAGGAGCTGGGACTTGCAACAATCCTAGTCGTTCATCTGGGAAGGACATGTGGCAGTCGATAAAGCAGTTTCGTAAAATTGAAAGTCGGAAGAAGGGAGGTGAGTAGTCCTCCAACTTCACGAAATGCGAAGTCACGATATGATCTTAGTCGTCGTATCACCGAGGATCGTGGGTCGTTGATCTGGAGTAGGTTTCGGAAAATTAGAAGTCAGGAGAAGGGAGGTGAGTAGTCCTCCAACTTCATGAAACCTGAAGTCTCGATAAGATCTGGACCGTTGGATCATAGAGGGTTGTGGGTCATCAATCTGACACAGAGCGTTGAATCGGGAATCAGGAATCGGGAGTTGAAACATTCAAGGTTGGTTGACATTCAAACACCCGACATGCGAGGTCATGATTTAATCATAGTCGTCGATCAAAGGGATAACGTGGATCGTTGATCAGCCACAACGAAGTTCACAAGTTTGTGAAACGCGAAGCACCCTTTTGCTTGGCCCCTGGTCACATCCAAGGTCACATCAGCAAAAATTTAAGGAAGGATCTAGCATGTCTCTAGGCTCCACTTCAGAGATCATTGAGATCGTGAAGTGCCCATTTGATTAGCAAGTGGCCACAGCAAGTGGTCACATCAACGAAGGTTAAGGGAGGAGCTATCACATCGCTAGGATCGACATCGGAGATCACGAGTTGGGAGAATCGAGGCAACTCGTAGTTGAATATCCAATGTCCAAGATCGTGAAGCACCTTTTGGTCAGGCCTATGGTCACAACTCGTGATCACATGAAAGGAAGGGACTTAGGCAGAAAAGAGAGCGCCCACTGTGTATTTTTATCAGAAAGGGAAAATCCGCCAAAGGCATGAGCGCGTGGAGGTTCTCTGGGTAACTTCCAGAAACCACTAATCGTTTCTACCAAAGAATTTCAATGAGGCTTCAAAATGATCGCCAGAGAAGCTAAAGAGACTCAAGGTAACTATCAGTGGAATGAAGAGATAATCGAAAAATTGAAAAGTGTTAAAGACTGTTACTGCCAGTGATGCCAAAAGAATATCAGGATGAACAGCCATTAATGGTGAACAGACTTATCATAACCACTAGAGAATATGAAGAGTTTCCAAGATGATCTGGCAGAGGACTCGACGTGTGAATAACATGCAGAACAGAGAAGAGAGTTTGTTCTCTGTGATAGTTTATGCATGCATGAAGAAGGTGGTTGTGCAGAGGACCAGAAGAGTATATGAGAGGTGCAACGCATAGAATGAATGGAGGTGATAGAGTATGAAATGAAGCAGAAAAGTTGAACAAAGAGGTTGGTATGTGTGGAGGAGAACATTGATGCAGGCAGAGCAGAGCAGTGTATCAGAATAGTGATGAGACTGGTAAGCTATTGATAAATATTGTATCACTGTAATAGATTCCAGCAAGCAAAGATTTATATTTCAGGGTGGTAGGGTGGTGCTAGGGAGGATTGTTGTCCTCAGAGTTTCAAGTGGGTGCTTGAACACAGGGACTTGTAGCTTCCATTTGGTTGAAGCCATAAAAACCATGGTGGTAGGGTGGTGCAAGGGAGAACTATTATTCTTTGTTTTGCAGGTTGGTGCTTGTGTGACTAGAAGTTGGTGCTTCCATCCAGTTGGTGTTGGAACACTCAGGGAGTTGGTGCTTCCTTCTAGTGGATGCTAGAGAAACCAGAGAGTTGGTTCTCTCAGCAAGTTGCAGCTTGTAAAACAAAGGTGGTAGCCTCACAATGAGTTGGTGCTCATAAGAATGATAATGTACAAAAAATAAAGACTACTTATCGTATCAAGAAGAATAGGTTTTCTCCCTTTATGGGCTTCCTCGGGAATATCTATCTCTCTATGCTTCATGTGTGTGATTGATGTTGAATACTCTATTGCTTACTTCCCTGCATTATTGTGATCATCATTGAGTGTTCTGTAATGACTTTTAAATGGTTATAATTGTTTAAGCACAGTAACAATTGATTCACCCCCCCCCCCTCTCAGTTGTCTAACAATTGGTATCAGAGTTGGTTCCTTTTATCTAAGGGTAGATCCTAGAGCTTAAACATGACTAGCCATGAAGTAACTTCAACCAATAAATCCCCCCTATTCAATGGAACAAACTTTGCCTTCTGGAAAGTTAGGATGAGAACCTACATAATGGCTTTAGGTGCAGATGTATAGGATGTGGTAGAGACTGGCTATGTAAATCCAATTGTACTAGCTAATAAGGATGACAAGCTAGAATTCATCTTCAACAATAAGGCTATGAATGTTATTCTGAGTGGGCTTGCAGAAGCAGAATTTGTAAAAGTTATGCACTTAGAATCTGCCAAAGAAATGTGGGACAAACTCATTAGCAGTTATGAAGGTAATGAGAAGGTAAAGGATGCCAAGCTTCAAACCTACATATTATAGTTTGAACAGCTAAAGATGAAAGAGGATGAAACTGTTGGGAAGTACTTTCTGAGAGTTGAAGAACTAGTAAATGCAATGAAAGGACTTGGTGAAAATTTTGAGGAAGCCTCGTTAGTTCAAAAAATCTCGAGATCTCTGCCAGACAGGTTCAACCCAAAGGTCTCTGCTATAGAAGAACTTAATGATCTAAAATATCTGCCTTTCGATCAACTTCTAGGAACGTTGACTGTGTATGAAATGAGGATAGGTAAAGATAAATCCACCTCTAGAGAAGCATCATTTAAAGCAGATAAGAATGAGGATTCTGAGCCTGATGAAATTGAAGCAAAATTTGTGAGAAGACTATAGAAAGGATCAAGCAAGTACCAAGGCAAGTTGCCCTTCAAATGTTTTAACTGTGGAAGGATAGGTTACTTTGCATCTAAATGTCCACACAAGAAGAAGGACCAGAATGTTGAAGGTGAAGAGAAGTATAAATCCAAGAGATTTGGTAAAAAAAAAAGTTTATGTGTAAACAATGATGACTCTTCAAGAGACACAGATAGTGATTATGATTGTGAAGAAAAGTTTAATGACTTTATGCTTATGGACAAAGAGGATTATAATAATGAAAGCATGGGAAGTGATGCTAATGAAGAAGAAGTTGCGGTTGACTTGGAAGGAGAATTGATCAGTTCCCTAAAAGAAATTGACAAACTCAGATTTAAGAAGAAAAAGAAAAAACAGTTGCTAATACAATTCGAGAAAGATAAGAAAAAACCTGTTGAAAACTCTGCCCTACTAAAAGTATAATTAGAAGAAGCAAAGAAAATAGAGGACGTTCTGAAACAAAATTTATCAGAGAAGCAAGCAAGATGTGAAGCCTTGGAAGAAGAGGTAGTAAAAAACAGAAAAGAGATGGAGAAGTTTAAAGCATTGTATCTCCAAAATCTTCCAGGCATTAAAGCCTAACAAGGATTAGCTATCATTCTGAATCAGCAAAGGAATCCAAATTTGAAAACTAGTTTGGGTTATGAAGAAGGATCAAGTAGTGGTCGACCAAGCAACAAAGAATCCATCAAGTTTGTCAAATCTACATTCATTGACAACAAAAATATGGAGAAGCAAAGGAAGATAATCAGTCGTCAAGGAAGAGTGAAAGAAAAAGTACTAGAACTGAACCTATAAAACAAAGAAATAATACACCCTCTGCTCAAAGAAATCATTAATATGGAATAAATTGACCTGTTCAAAGAAGACAACCATTTTCCAAGTACAAAGTATTTTTCTATGGATATTGTTTTTTTTGCTCTAACTTTGGTCACAAAGCTATAAATTGTTCTTTAAGATTTAGATATAAACAATCAAAACACTCAAGGAATAGATATCTTCCGCAACAAAGAATGAGACAGCCAAGTAACAAACAACCACAAATTGCAAATCATGTGATGGTTGGGAAAAAAAGACAGGTTAAGCATAACAATCGTTATGATCCTTTATTCAATGAACCAGAATGTCACACCTACCATAATTATGGACATAAATTTGTAGACTGTCGCTTAAGAAACTATGAGCCAGATTTGAATCCCTCTGCTGAAAATGTCAAGGTTTGGAAGAAGAAATAAAATGACAAGTGTGGATTAGTGTTGTCAGCTCAAAGAAAAAATAACCCTCGGTATATTGGCAATGGATGCTCCAAACACATGACAGGAGACAAAAGTAATTTTGTGTCTCTAAGTGAAAGCAAATCAAGAAATGTAACCTTTGGAAATGATGCTCTAGGTAAAATCAAGGGTAAAGGGATGGTGAGTTTAATTAATGGCAAAGGAAAAGTCTAGGATGTTTTGTTTGTAGATGGGTTGAAACTTAATTTGCTCAGTGTAAGTCAAATGTGATAGAGGATGTGAAGTGGTGTTCACATCCAAGGATTGCAAGATAAAGTCTGTAAACTCATGACAAGTGGTGGCTAAATCCATAAGGACAAATAATAATGTATATGTGTTGAAAGAAGATAGAGAAGAGTGTCATCTAAGCAAACATGATGAAAGATGGTTATGGCATAGGAGACTTGGACATCTAAACTTTGATCATTTAATCAAGCTCAAAAATCTTGAGGCAGTGAAAGATATTCCAAGAATATCAAAGCCACAAGATTCTATGTGTAAACCATGCCAAGTAGGAAAGCTAACCAGGACACAGTTTAAATCCAAGAGCTCTACTTCAACAGAGAAACCACTCCAATTAGTTCAGATGGATTTATGTGGACCATCAAGACAAGAAGGCACAGGGAAGGAAAACTACTTCATGATGATCATTAATGATTACTCCAGACTCACTTGGGTTGCTTTTCTCAAAGAAAAATCTGAAGCATTTGAGAAATTTAAAATATTTAAGGCTCTAACTGAGAATCAAACAAGCAACAGATTAAAGGTTGTAAGATCTGACAGAGGAGGATAATTTATGTCAAGTGATATCAAGGAATTTTGTGATAAACATGGGATCAAGACAGAATACACCATCCTAGGAACTCCATAGCAAAATGGAGTAGTTGAGAGGAAAAACAGAACAGTTTAGCAAATGGCCAGGTCAATGATGAATGAGAAGAAAATTGGTCAAACCTATTGGGTAGAAGCAATACACACATCATTCCATGTTATTAACAAATCCCACCTCAAACCACACAGTGACAAGACACCTTATGAACTATGGTATGGAAGACTTGCTTCAATCAAACACTTCAAAGTCTTTGGGAGTAAGTGCTACATAAAGAATAATAATGAAAACCTTGGCAAGTATGATGACATGCATGATGAAGGCATCTTCTTAGGATATGTTTTCAATAGTAAAGAATATATATGCTTTAATAAAATATTGCATAAATTAGTTGATTGCATTGATTTAAAGGTTGATGAAGGAGTCCTAGTAAGAGAGGTGGGCAATATTGAGTCTGCTACAGAGGACACAGCTGAAGTTGAAGATGAACTGGTCCAAGAATCAGAAAAAGAAGAATATGAGTCAGATGAAGATACAAATACTCAGGCAGACTCAAATCAGCAGACAGCATCAAATCCTTCCTCCATAATTACTCAAAAGAATCATCCTGCAAGTCAGATAATTGGTGAGAAAGACAAAGGTGTACAAACCAGGAGAAGGATAATCAAAGACACCGAGAAATGACATATAGCCTTCATATCCATGGTGGAACCCAAGAACTTTAATGAAGCCAGTAAACATGTAAATTGGTTAAAATCAATGAATGAGGAACTCGACCAGATTGAAAAGAATGACACTTGAGGACTCGTTCCTAGGCCAGCAGATAAAAATGTAATAGGATCAAAATGGGTCTAGAAAAATAAGATGAATGAGCAAGGAAATATTGTAAGAAATAAGGCTAGATTGATCTGCAAAGGATATGCTCAAATAGAAGGACTGGATTTTGATGAAACATTTGTGCCCGTAGAAAGATTAGAAGCTATTAGAATGTTTATTGCCTATGCTTGTCATAAACAGTTTAAAGTCTATCAAATGGATGTCAAATCATATTTTCAAAATGGAGATCTAAAAGAATAAGTCTATATGGAACAACCAGAGGGTTTCCAACTGTCGAATAACCCTGACTTTGTCTGCAAGCTGAAGAAAGCCTTATATGGGTTGAAACAAGCTCCTTGTGCCTGGTATTACAGACTGGATACATATCTTCAAAACAAAGGGTTTAAGAGAGGAATAGTTGACAACAATATATATATATATATATATATATATCAAAACAAAGGGTAATGATTTGCTCATTGTGTTGGTCTATGTAGATGACATCATATTCGGTAGTAATAATGCTTCATTGGTCCAATGGTTTTCTTTTGCCATGCAGTCCAAATTTGAAATGTCTATGATAGGGGAACTATCATTTTTCCTTGGTCTGCAAATTACTCAGAGGTCTGCAGGAATATTTCTTTCTCAAGAAAAATATCTAAAAGAAATGTTGAAAAGGTTTCAAATGGAAGATTCTAAACCTATGAGAACACCTATGGTCATTGGATGTAAGTTAAGAAAGGATGATGACTCACCTGATGTTGATCAGATTTCATATAGGTCTATGATAGGCATCCTATTGTACATCACAGCATCCCGTCCAGACATAATGCATGTTATTGGAATGGTAGGAAGGTATCAGTCTGCACCTAAACAGAGTCATTTGTTAGCTGTCAAAATAATATTCAGAGACTTGAAAGGGACAATGAACTATGGCCTATGGTGTCTTAGGAATCAGAATTTTCAACTATCAGTCTATTCATATGTTGATTAAGATAATTTCGTGGATGAAAGGAAAAGCACGAGTGGAGGTGCATTCTTCTTAGGAGATTCTCTTGTAGCATGGTTGAGCAAGAAGCAAGGTTCCATTTCCTTATCAACTACAGAAGTTGAATGCATTGCAGTTTCCACTTGTTGTACCCAAGTATTGTGGATGATTCAGACACTTGTAGACTTGGAGGTAAAATATATTGCACCGATCCCAATTCATTGTGACAATACCAATGCAATCAGTGTGTCAAAGAACCCTGTATTTCACTCCAAGACTAAGCATATACCCATCAAGTGTCACTTCTTGAGAGAACAGGTGATCAACATTGTTCTTTATTTGCATTATATTCCATCCAAAGATCATATTGTCGATATCTTCACCAAACCGCTTGCAACAGCTCAATTTGAGTATCTACGCCATAAACTGGGCGTGACCCCATTATCAACCTAAGAGAGCCCATCCTGTCAGGGGGAGTATGTGTTGGTTGAATATCTGATACCTCTAAAAAGTACTGCAACAGCTCAGGGGGAGCATGTTTTCTTTGACATTGATGTCAAAGGGGGAGAAAAGGTGTGGTCATGCTACAGTTGGAGGTCTAAGAAGAATAGTGCAGCCATTCAGGGTTGCCATCAATGCCAAAGGGGGAGATTGTTGGAATGTTTACAGGTAGAGTGTGCTTGTGATTGATGGCAAGAATAGCAACGACGATGGCATGTCTACAGGCAAGAACAATAGCGATGATGGCATGTCTATAGGAAAGAAAAACAACAATGATGGCATGAATACTAGCAGAGTGTGCAATCAAATCTCAGGAGGAATATCACAGAGTTGCACACAGAGCGCAAGTGTGCGCCAGGGCCGAGGTTAACTTCAATGCCAAAGATTAGGAGAGATATCATTTTTAAGAAACGCCGATGAGTCCCAAAGTCATCAAGACTCGTAGAAGGATCAAAGGTCGAGGCCTTTGAAACTTAGAAATTCTTCCAAGTTAGGAGGAAGTGTAAGCTCAGGAGGAGGAGCGACAGTGGTCATTGGATCACCAATACTGAATACTCAATGTCCATTAGATTAGAGTCCAGTGACCAGAGGAAGTGCAAAGGAGAAGTACATATCTAGTCCATTGGATCTGAGCACCGAGGACCAACAGTCGTCGGATCCAGTATAACTGCGAAGAGGATAATGACCAAGAGCCATCCTCCAACTCCATGAAATGTGAAGTCGCGATGATATATGAGCTATTGGATCCAAAGGACACGTGGTGAGAGATCATCATTTCACTGACTCGCGAACTGGAAAAGTCAAAGGTGAGAGTTGTAGGAACTCACAATGTCCGAGTTCGCGAGTTGATCTAGACCATTAGATCATGGGGAGTTGTGAGCCTTTGATATGATGCTCATAAATATCAGGAAGGGAGGAGGCAAATACCCAAGGAGTTGGGAGTCGCAGCAATCCTAGTCGTTCATCTAGGAAGGACATGTGGCAGTCGATAAAGCAGTTTCAGAAAATCAGAAGTCAAAAGAAGGGAGGTGAGTAGTCCTCCAACTTCGCGAAATGAGAAGTCTCGATATGATCTAAGCCATTGGATCACCAAGGATTGTGGGTCGTTGATCTGGAGCAGGCTTCAGAAAATCAAAAGTCGAGAGAAAGGAGGTGAGTAGTCCAACTTCGTGAAATGTGAAGTCCCGATAAGATCTGGACCGTTGGATCACAGAGGGTTGTGGGCCGTCGATCTAACACAAAGTGATGAATCAGGAATCGGGAGTTGGAAGAGTCAGGGTTGGCTCATGTTCAAACACCCAACACGTGAGGTCACGATTTGATCACAGTCGTCGATCAAAGGGAGAGTGTGGACCGTTAATCAGGCATGACAAAGTTCCTAAGTTTGCGAAACGCGAAGCACCCTTTTGCTTGGCCCCTAGTCACAGCTAAGGTCACATCAGCAAAAAGTTAAGGGAGGAGCTAGCATGTCGCTAGGCTCCACTTTGGAGATTGTTGAGATCATGAAGCGCCCATTTGATTAGCGAGTGGTCACATCATCGAAGGTTAAGGGATGGGCTAGCAAGTCGCTAGGCTCCACATCGGAGATCGCAAGTTGGGAGAATCGAGGCAACTCACAACTAAATATCCGATGTTTGAGATCACAAAGCACCTTTTGGTCAGGCCTATGTTCAAGTGAAAGGAAGGGGCTTAGCCAGAAAAGCGTGCACCCACTGTGTAGTTTTCTCAGAAAGGGAAAATGCGCCAAAGGCATGAGCGCGCAGAGGTTCTCTGTGTAACTGCCAAAAACCACTTATTCTTTCTGCCAGAGAATTCGAAGAGGCTTCAGGGTGATCACCAGAGAAGCTGAAGAGACTCAAGGTAACTATCAGTGGAATGAAGAGACAATCGACAGATTGAAAAGTGTCAAAGACTGTTACTGCCAGTGATGCCAAAAGAATCTCAGGATGAATGGCCATTCATGGTGAACAAACTGAGCATAACCACTAGACAATACAAAGAGTTTCTGGGATGATCTTGCAAAGGACTCGGCATGTGAATAACATGCAGAACAGAGAAGAGAGGTTGTTCTCTATGATATTTTATGTATGTGGGAAGAAGGTGGTTGTGCAGAGGACCAGAAGAGTATATAAGAGGCACAGCGCATAGAATGAATGGAGGTAATAGAGTACGAAATGAAGCAAAAAAGATAAACAAAGGGGTTGGTATGTGTGGAGGTGAACACTGATGCAGGAAGAGAAGAGAAGTGTAGCAGAACAGTGATGAGACTGGTAAGCTATTGATAAATATTGTATCAATGTAATAGATTCCAACAAGTAAAGATTTATACTTCAGGATGGTAGGGTGATGTTAGGGAGGACTGTTCTCCTCAGAGTTTCAAGTGGGTGCTTGAACACAGGGAGTTGTAGCTTCCATCTGGTTGAAGCCAGAAAAACCAGGGTGGTAGGGTGGTGCAAGGGAGAACTATTGTTCTATGTTATGCAGGTTGGTGTCTATGTGACTAGAAGTTGGTGCTTCCATCCAGATGGTGTTGGAACACTCAGGGAGTTGGTGCTTCCTTCTAGTGGGTGCTAGAGAAACCAGAGAGTTGGTTCTCTCAGCAAGTTGTAGCTTGTAAAACAGAGGTGGTAGACTCACAATGAGTTGGTTCTCATAAGAATAATAATGTATAGAAAATAAAGACTACTTATCATATCAAGAAGAAGAGGTTTTCTTCCTTTATGGGTTTCCTCAGGAATATTTGTCTCTGTTTGATTGATGTTGAATACTCTATTTCTTACTTCCCTGCATTATTGTGATCATCATTGAGTGTTATGTAACGAGTTTAAAATGGTTATAATTGTTAAAGCACAGTAACAACTGATTCACCCCCCCCCTCTCAGTTGTCTAATAGACCATTGGAGGCATCCCGACTGTTAGAACGATGCTCCAGAACGGCTAGAAATGCAGTTATTTCTAGAAAGATCACCATTGGATGGTTGGGACCACGCCATAACGGATGGATTGAGGCATTCCTGCCCGTTGGAGGAATTTGTTACGAATTTGTCTATTTAATCCATCAAATGTCTCACAAGGGACACTTTTTCAAATTGTGATTAGTCGAGCCCACAGAGAATTAATTGTCATCATGTTGTGCTTATTGAGACCTTGCCACATGTTTTTCTTACCTAGAGCACATGTTCGCCTACTCGAGCATTTGACGACAAGTGTGTATGTCGGGCGAACATAGCGCAATAGAGAAGTTTGTAGAAGAAATCTTGATCGACCTTATGGCTGAGAAGGTCATGTCCGCGGGAGTATAGGCCTCATCTACGGGGGGATTGCAAGCATCCCCCTCGACTACATGACGATCCAGTCGATCTGGGCCATCCCAAACCACAATGACTTGGAGAAAGTGAAGCTCATCCCGTCGGTCTTGCCCGACTACATCTTGCCTCTGGCTGGCACGATTATTCGTGACAGTGTTCCAAGACATTTCGAGTACACCCTCATTACTACGTACCTCCCAAAGGGAATACGCGTAGTGGGAACACAGCTAGGACTGATCCATGACCTTAAGATCAGTGAATTTAACCTGGGAGATAGGAAGAATTATGTGTTGCTTGCACCACATAAGTACTTGACAAAGAAAATGGGGAATAAGCCGAAGATAGTCCCTCAACCATGGACTAAGGAGATCACGAGGTCCACCATCCTCGACGTCATGAAGATACCCCAATTCAGCATACATCAGGAGGTTAACGAGTGCGTTAAACTCCTCCCATCGTGCTACCATGAAGGTTATCTATGGTTAGATAGGCGCGTGACTGTGGATCCGGCGTTGATCCACATGATCACTGGATTAAGCATGCAAGGACCGGACCCTCATAAATTCTACCCAGGGAAGGTTGCAGATCGCACCCTCGCGCAGTGAATTAAGGACACCTACGGAGATGTGGAGAAGGGGAACCGGGGCTACAAGGTAGCCTCCATCCGAGATGGCATAGTGTGCCTAGCTTGTCAGTTGATCATTGGTAAGCTCGTCAAGAAGAAAAAACCAACACAAGTCATGGGGTTCTTCGTCGACCTCATAGTAAAGTGCGTTGAAGGGATGTAGATGAACTGGGCGAGCTACCTTGTCAACCAGTTGGAGCAGGATTGTCGCAAAGCGCAGGACCAGGGCTACGAGTTTCACTTCAGCTAGTTGTTGATTCTCATTGTCTTTGTCGCTTGGGAGATGTCGGAGGGAGCGACCTTCTGTGAAGTCGATCCATATGAACCATTGGCCGCGAGGTTCATCACCTTGTGGTATTCAAGCGATATGGAGAAGTTGTGGCAGTCAAACTTTGTCTTCCACACGTACTACTTACAACTCACACGAGCCATTGAGTCATTCCCCTGAATGACTCTGAATACCTTGCATACTTACAGGCCAATAGTGAATTTTCATGTAGACAGGCACTTCATTTACATCACTGTGCGCAGAGATGAAATAAAGGAGGAGTTACAGTTGTATTACAAATTAACCGATGAAGACATGGAAGAGATAACCAAGGAATGGTCGGTTGAATTCCTTGTACCAGTCGAACAGAAAGATCTCTCCAACCCCCATATCATCTGAAGTCCTGTGGTCACCCGAGAAGAATATGATGGACCAAGCAGTGCCAAGAAGAAGAAGAAGAAGGAAGAGGTGTAGAAAATAAACAGCGCATCGGAGGAAACTGCATCTGATTCACCTGGAGGAGGAGGAAATGATGAAGTAAACCAATTAGAGGAAGTGGAATAAGACAAGCAGGAAAAGGGCGAAGTCACACCGCTTAAGGATCCCCTTATGGAATCCAAGACATCAAAGAAAATAAAGGTTTCTCTGAAGAAACCTTCAGCGCAGAAGAAGTCACGGGCCAACAAACCGCAGTCATAGACTGTGCTCACAATGGATGACATTGACCTCATCATCGCAATTGTAGCAAACACTTTGGAGGATATTTTGCAGCGAAACGAAGCCAAGCAGGAAACAATGTATGGTAGGATCGAGGTGGAGATGAAAGGGGTACAACAAGCCCTATATTCGAGCAGCGCAGTGTCCACTACGTCGTCGTCATTAGAAGGTGCATAATTGGGGGATGAGCCCACCCAATTGCGAAGGATAGAAGATGTTACAGAGGCTCACCTTTGACGAGTACAAGAATAAGAGGAGCAGGCCATAGAGGCCTTGAATAAATCAAAGGAGGAAACCCTAGAGCTACTTCAGGTTGCAAAGCAAGAAAAAGATGACCTCTGAGAGAAGTTTGAAGAGGATAGAGAGCAGATCCAGAGAGAAAAATACCAATTGTTCGCAGAGAAAACTGAGGTCAAGGAGGCAGTGGCTAGAGCACTTTTCTCTGTGCTGGGCTTGGCCCAAATGGAAGAAGAGACAGTTGAGAGCCAAGTGGGAAAGCTCACTAAATCCATTCAGTAGCTTCAAGCGAGAGTAGTAGAGATAGAACTAGGCAGTACTGAGCACTCCGTAGGAAGTGAGTGATTAGAGGGAAGAAACTTCCAGTAGCGCAGTAGAAAGAATCAGGGCACTAGATACAGAATGCAAGTAGCTAAATAACCGAAGTGCGCAGACCTATGAGCACCTTGTGAAAGACCCGGAGCCGAGGAGATTGGAGGCACAGCTCCAAGAGGTGAATTAATAGGCATCGACAGTGCAAGAGCAGTTGAAGCTGCTTACCGCAGTGGAGAAGATGAAAGGTCACAGGAGCAGTGCGCAGTTCAACAACAGGTCAATAACATTTAGAGTAGAGTCATGGAAGTGAGCCAGCAAATCCAACCGGTGTAGGACAAAGCCTGCACCCTCTTTGAAGAGATCAAGGGACAAGCTGCACAGCTAGAACAAGTGGTCACCATAGTGGAACAGTGCTTGGAAGGGCCTGTCACCAAGAAATTCATTCAGGATTTCACCGAATAGGAGGCTCTGGCGAAGTAGAAAGTCGAGGTAGCTCGAGCTAAGCTCGAAGCCTTCGAAGTAGAGTTGCCCAGATCAAAGTGACTAAGGACGAGTCACGGGTGAGTGTTGGGGGCATGTTGGCCCTTGACTAGGTTTAGAGGAAACATTGGTCATGCTTGACCATTTTTTGGGACTTCAACCGACTGGTCGAAGACGGAGCGCTCGGGCGAAGTGGAGATCACAGGATCTTGCACCCTTTTGAGGGATTTTTGGGTTTTAGGGTTTATGTAACGGGTATGGGATGTTGGCCCATCGGTATTACCCATGTTTAGGACCCTTTTGTAATGTATAAATAAGTATATAGGTGATGTAAGAAAGAGACCTAGTAGTTACTAGTCATTGATCGGCTTAGTGCATGGCTAGTTGGCTTTGTGCACGAACGTGTTAAGGTTTGCAGAGCTAAGTACGAGCGCTTTGTAAGTGCTTTGTGCACATACTGTGTAGAGGCTCTATGCTTGGACCTAACTCGGGAAGGAGGATCTAGCAAGGTGCACGCAGATCTCCTGTCCTATGTGGAGTTGGCGTTGCGGCTTGGTGCATGTAAGAAGATTGGAAGGAACTAATAATAAGAGAAGAAGATTGGTGGACGTAGCCCCACACTAGGGTGAACCGTGTATATCCTGTGTCGATGTGCTTTGTGTTATGGTGTTCATGCTGTTTATGTACTTAATGATTAATCTAGATGTATGATAAATCCAGGTCTTGCTTAGTGCTTTATGATGTGAATGAATGTTAGATCTACTTTAATGTTATGTGTTGAATAATTAGATATGCTTGCATCTTGGTTGTCACTACGATAATCTGTAATTAGGGTTTTAACCTGCGATGTGAATAAAGGAGTTAGAGACTAATTAATATTATTGGCTAAGTTCTCTGTTAAGTATTATGATCACAGATCTGTGTTCCAGCTAGGTTACAGACACCTGAGTCATGCAACCCCCCCTGCCTCTACCTTGGGTGAGACTTCATCTGCTTCGTAGGTGTTGCTGAAAGGGTCGATAGTTAGGGTTTTGTTGGTGCATAGTTGAAGCGTTGAACCCTGGGTTTTCCCCTGTGCCAACACTACCCCATTACCTTGCAGATAGTAGTTTGCAGAATATCTTATTATGATCCCCTTATCAAGGGTGAATTATGTCAAGCGCGTGGAAGAAAAGTAGGCAGCGTTGTCAAAAATGAGGACAGAGCGAATCCCAAACCTTGTTATTAGTTGTTGTTTTAAAAATTGGATCACTACATTTTCATTAAAGTGCGTGAGAGGGATAGCCTCCATCCATCTCATGAAATAATCTGTAGCAGTCAAGATATATTTATGTTATTTTGAAGAATTGGGAGTAATATATCCTATGACATCTTTTCCCCACTTCTCAAATGGTATCGATATGGTCATCGGCTGGAGTGGAATGGTTTCCCTCTACCTATCGTCGCTTACTTGACAAGATTTACATCTCCTGGCATATGCATGAGCGTGCCTGAACAGAGTAGGCCAATAAAACACACCCCGTAATATTTTGTGAGACGTGATTTCTCCCACAAAATGTCCACCTGTTGGGTCGTCATAGAGTTCTCTCAGTACCTATTTTACATCATCATGTTCAAGAAGTCTAAGGAGTACTCCAACATAGTTTACGTGGAAAAGCACATAATTTATGAGGCAATATTGAGCGAACTTTAACCTGAGAGCTCTCCTTTATCTAGGGTTTAGGTTTTCTGGATAGGTTCCATGGTGTAGGAGATAAGACAGGTTTCCATATTAGGATGCTTTCCTAGGAGGAACATATAAGGCTTTGTTGCACCATAATGAAAACTCGTTTTCCCAACTGGAGTCTTCTGCATTGATCAGATCTTGGGCCTCAGTAGCCAGTTTACACAATCCTTGACTCTTGACTATTTTGGCAAGTTTGATGTCTATATAAAATTCCTGAATGACTGCCATCCAATTTCCCATTATTTCTCCAATTTCTTGTTGGGTGAACGGAGATCTGACTACAGGGTCAGGTACTATGACTTTAGTGTGATTCTTAAGAACATAGGCTCTGAAATGTTTGACCACTTTATAAACTATGTAAGCTTGTTTGTCTATAGATGGATAGTTCAGTTCGGCTCCTTGAAGGTTAGTGCTTATAAATGATATCAGTGCCTCATTGTTTTCATCATCCTTTTGGGTAAGTAATGCGGCCAAGGATTGGTCAGAAGCAAAGGTATAAAGGAAAAAATATTTGTTGAAAGCAAGGCTACGTAGCACTAGTGCTTGGGATACTACAGTTTTGATGTTGTTGAAATCTCCTTTCCTTCCTTCATCCCATTTAAACTCTGCATCTTTGTGAATCATTTTTTGCAAAGGTTTGATAGTTTTCAGCAAAGTCATGAGTAAATGTTCTCACAAAGTTGATTTTCCCAAAGAAGAATTGCATGGCCTTTTTATTGTGCGTCAAGGAGAGTTGAGCTATCTCTTTTATCCACTTAGGGTCAATGTTAATTCCTCTTTGAGATATTATATGACCTAATAATTTTCCTTCCTCTACACCAAAGATGGTTTTCTTAGGGTTCAAAGAGATTCCATATTTCCTGCACCTTTCAAAAATCTGAGTCAAATGTTGAATGTGGTCTTCCTTTTTTTTTTACTATATTGTTACGTCATCTAAATAGACTACCACACACTTGTTAATCAATCCTTGAAAATCTACATCCATGGCCCTATGGAAGGTTTCTCATGTGTTAATCAACCCAAAGGGAATGCATTTATAAGAAAAGGTTCCCCACTTGGTCCGGAAAGTAGTTTTTAATCAATCATCTTCTTAAACCAGGATCTGGTTATATCCCGAGAAGCCATCTAGGAGGGAAAAAAAAATTAGAGCCAGATACTGTATGTAGGATTTTTTCCATGGGTGGGACCAGATAGTTATCCTTTTCCGATGATTTGTGAAGGTTTCTAAAATCCACACACAGACGAATCTCCCCAGACTTCTTTCTGACAGGCACCAGATTGGATACCCAAGCAAAGTGTCTTACCTGAAAGATAATATTGGCATCTAATAATTTCTTCAACTCTTGATACATCCGAGGTTCTAGAGATGGGTGGAACCTCCTAATATTTTATTGGAAGATTTTTACCCCAGACTTTAATGGGATCATGTGTTGGATAATGCAAGTATCATAAGTTTTCAATTCTCGGTACGACCAAGCAAAGACATATTGATATTCTTTAAACAGTTTGAGATAAGATTTCTTGTCTTCTTTGGACACTGTCTTACCCAAATTGACATTCTTGGGGTTCTTGGGAGTTCCTCGGTTTAACGTTTCGTATATAGGACATGAGCTCCCCGTTTTTGCATTCTTTGGCCCTCTAAATATTTTCCTTAGGTCGAAAAGGTTCTCCAGATTGGCCACTCCTTTTGGTATCATGTGAAACTTTGGTTTTTCATCAGAGTGATATGTTCCCTTCTTCTATTTGTGGATATTTGATTATGTGAGTAGATATTGTAATATTTCATCATGAATGGCCAAATCCTTAAAAGTCTCCTGATTAGTCAGGAAATATACAATCTCTTCATCCCCTTCAAATACTTTCCAGTTAGAAATGTTTTTAGGCACCGATGGTTTGTAGAGAAGTTCTACTGCAAACCTTGAGGATTCATAGTCTTATAAAGGAGATAATCTTGAGGCAGCAATGGCTAGAGCATTAGCAAGGGTGTTTTTCATCCTCGGAACTGCAATAATGTTGAAGGCCTCAAAATTGTCTATTAGTTTGTGCACCTCTCGCTGGTAATTTCTTAAGTGAAGTGAATTGAAATGGACAGTATTCTTCACTTTCCTAACGATAATTTCAAAGTCTCCAAAAACTTTCAATTCCTTGATGTTTAAGTCGATGGATTTCTTTAGTCCCGGGACTAGAGCTTCATATTCAGCAGTGTTATTAGTGCATTCGAATTCTAATCTGCATGATAAGAAGTTTTGTTTCCCCTTTGGGTTAATGAGGATGCATCTTGCTCCCTACCCCTCTTGCGATTTATAACCATCAAATTACAGCATCCAAATTTGTGGGGGGGGATTTCTAACTTCTTCATGTCTAGCTATGTTTTAACTTTCAACCTCATTGTCTGCTACTCTTGTCAGAGAATCCTGACAAAGGATGTTTTCTCCTACGGCCACTAGCAAGTATATTTGGAATATCATTTCAGATTTTTGTGCAGATGGTATGTGAGACATGTGAGGGGTGAAATTACCGAAATCATAATCACAGGAGTAGCTTCCTAACATAGGGAAATCTGTTGATGAGGGTTCATTTTGGCTCTCTAAATTAGTGACAGTATGTTTGAGGTATCTTTATTTGTTAATCTTGATCATGTTTGGATGTCCTTTCAATGGAAACCAGAGGTGATCCCAGTCGGTACTAAAATATTCGTTTAATTTCTCAGACCAGTCTCGACTAAGTAGCATTCCATAGGCCTTCAGGATGTCTACCACGATTATGTTAATTACTTGAACAAATTTGGGATGTGTAGATATTATGATTATGACATCTTTCATTTCCTCGATGACCTTTACCTAATTCCTATCTAGTTGTATGACATGTTTATCACTTTTGACCGGGGTTGCGTTCAGTTTCTTGTAGATTGTTAATGGCATGACATTTGAAGATTCCTCGGAATCAACCAGGCAATTACATAGATTTATGTTAAAAACTTCAAATGTCAAGAGGAACGGGGGAACAAATGGCCTTCCATTTTTTATCCAAAGAACAAGCATTCACATTCGGCTTATTTGTTAAGTCAGTGGGAGATGGGGCGTCACCTTGGTTAATGTTCGTCAAAGAGGTGTC
This sequence comes from Picea engelmannii, assembly GCA_009831015.1. Taxonomy (NCBI): domain Eukaryota; kingdom Viridiplantae; phylum Streptophyta; class Pinopsida; order Pinales; family Pinaceae; genus Picea; species Picea engelmannii. The sequence continues at coordinate 154,067 of ML812192.1, forward strand.
TGTTAGCTTTAAGGCTTGTAACAAAAAATCCTTTTGTTGAGGAATCATACACATTTCCATGACAGACACGTTAGCTTTCATCTTCTTCAAGTCTTCTACTACGTTGTAGTCTAGCTCAGGCATTTCACGTGTATGTGTGTGTGGGAGATTTTTTTGAGAAGAAAATAGGGGTTTGGGGTGATCGATCGCTTGATTTCCTCGAGATAATTGAGTAGTGGTGTGATAAATTTTCCTCAGTTGACTTTTACTTCATGTCTTTACATGTAGAACTTCGGTGGGAGGTCCCTACACTTCAGGGGCGTCGTTGAAAGGCATCGGATGGTTGGAATCACATAACAACATGGTTGTCTCTTCCGGTGGCTCTTGACTTTCTTGATCGATGACATTTATTGTCGAGCTACTGGGTTGTTTGGTTAGAGAACATTCGTCTAGGAATCGATTAGTTATTAGATTCATAGCATGCAACCATTGAGGGAAATCCCTTTCTAAATGTTTTTCTTGGTGATACATACAGAAAGAGATAGATGTTGCATTCCCTAAGTTGACGTTTAGGTTGGCTGGGGGAGGTTCTATAGATTTGAAGGGTGGATTTATTTTTAAAAAGGGTTTATAAGGTCTTTGATTTTGGTTTCTTTCCCCAACACTCCTTTTCATATCTACGATCTCGTTAGAGAATTTTTTTATCATCTACTACAGGTTTTCTATGTCCCCTCCCTCTTTTTCAGGGCCTTGTTCTGTTTGTTTGCCCAGGGGTCTAGCCAACAAAAGTCCCCTCTTAGGTGGAGGTTGGGTTTCTTTCTTTATTAGTGAGATATAACCTTCTTTTCATCCTTTCATTTGGAACTCAATCATTTTATCTTCCTTGAAATTTTTTGCTAGGGTATTCTTGGCAGCCTTTTTTAAAAACATAGAAATAGAAGCTGGGAAAGAATTAGCGTATACTTCAATTTGTAGCTCTGGAGTAGGTCTAGCCTCGGGTTGGAATTTGTTCAAAATAGTGGTAAAACTTTGGTTGAAATCTTTGACCTTTTCTTTTAGATTCATAGTGGCGGCGAATAGTTCATCCATTAAGGCTCCAGTAGTAGTTTCTTCAGCAAATTTGTCCAAGAAATCCTTTTGAAAATTAGTTCAAATAGTTATGGAACCAACCAGTAGATTGAAATACCATGTTGAAGCTGAATTTGCAAAGGTATAAGGGAAAATTCTACACACCACATCTTCATGTTGTGCATTCATCAACCTTATGGATAATATGAACTTATAAATATGATCTTCAGGCAATCCAAAGGTTTCAGGATCAAATTTGGGAAGTATCTTTTTTGGATGTCTGGGTAGGTTATGCATTCGTCCTGGAATTACCAGAGCATCTCTTGCAATCCATGGTTGGTTATCTTGATATTGATCTCCCTCCTCTCCATAGTTATCATTATTATCTTGCATGTCTTCTGATTTGGAACCTGAGTGATCAGAGTTGGACCCTTCCTCTTCAAATTCAGAATCGTCAAGTTCAGAGTAGTTACCAACCGGTGTTTCGAGTATCAAATTAAGGGGTTGTTCGATCTCTGTGATGGAAAAATCAATCAGGTCTTCTACCATGTGAACAAATACCTGGTCAAGGGTGTCAAAAATTGGTCTGTTTATTTTTTTTCTTTCAGGAACTAAAGGAGCTAAATGTAATGCTCTGATCTGTCGAGCTTAAGCTCGGGTGATTCTTTTGAACTTATTTAACTCTTCATCAGGAAGAGCGTAAGGTATTTCAGGGTACATGTGTTCTTCCTCTTCATGTTGAGGTGAGTTACTCATATCGGGAGTACTCTCTGTATGTCGGTTGTTTCAAGAATGACTATCCATGCATGTGGCATATTTTGAATATATAGGCTTTGCGAAATATATTATCATAAATATTATTACCCATGCATTCGTTCAGGCCCTCCTTCTAGTGCTAATTTTGTTGAGGGGTCAGAGATCGATTGACTCAACAACAAGAACCAAACCCACATAAGATCCCCAATTATACCCGTAAGAATTTGATGAGTGGTAAGGTTCTCCAGATTTGTGATCTGGCTAGAATTATCAATGGGATTTAATAATGACTAATAGATAACTCTTTTCTGTGAAACTTTTCCTCAGGTTGTGCAGTTCTCTTTTTGGTTATTTTGTAACATTTGAGGAGAATAAGAAAGATGGATCTTAAACTAAATGGCAGAGGGAAGTCAATATATGTTGGAGAAAGCTAGGTTTTGGGATAACCTTTATACCTTAGCATGCAGACGAAGAAGATATAAACTACTTCAAACTAACAATAATACCATTTTGACTTGTAAACATTCAACATCATCTGAGATAATAGTTACAAAAAGAAAATATATACGTGACAAGAAGTTAGTGCAGGAAAAGTAATTTTCAATGCACTATTATCAATCACATGTTAACACAATCAACTTATAGTCATCAACTAGAATAAAAGAATTGTTGCAGCATTATGAGATAACTTAAATAACAGATACAACAAATCTTAGTCAATACAACAAAAAACATTGGATTCGAAGACAGAGATAATCCCCCTCGGTCCAATTACATTCACGCCTCAGATGAAATAAGTGTCTTTGGTTCTAAACAAAACTTCTTAATTAAAATAAATTGCACAGAAGTAATTCTCTTACAATATTCTACAAAAATTCTTTCTCCCTAAAACCATTGACCTTTGACACAAGGTCGATTCCCATATTTATAAAAAATAACTAAACTAAAATAACTACTAAAGTTATGTTAAGTTAATGAAATACCACGTAGCGGACTTTATCTGTCTATTTTCTTTTGATTCTCTTTTGATCATCTGGTGGTTTTACTGAAGTGGATTGTTCCTCTTGTATTCTGGCCATCTACAGAAGATATCTTCACACATATTTGCATACAGGAACCTATGTTGATCCATCAGAGCGGAGAGGACCACTTTCATCTCAATTGCTTGTTCCTTGTACTTGATTAGTTTGACACTCAAGCGATGTAAGACTGCTATATATTTAATCAGAGGCTCCATGAACTTCTTCACTTGACCTGGGATCGTGCTTGAAACCTATGAAATCTCTTATTTATACACCTGGTCTTGCTCTGCATGTTGCTTAACTATGTGGCATAGATCAGCGAAATCCTCCAGTGGGACAAACTCTAGCAAGTCAGTATTCCTCATTTCCTGATTGATTTTCTCCCAACTTTTCTCACATTCTTCCCATCTCCTCTACATTTTATGCCGGGGTTCCTGGACCATGCTTACCCAGTGTTCAACTGCCTTCCTTATTCGAGCGATGTTGATGTCCATCAGCACTCGGATGCCATGCTCTTTTGCATCTCGACCCTTATGTACTTCATTGATGTAGTCTATCCACTCTAAGGCTTGATATGCCTTATCATACCATCGTTGCATGTCTTTACAGGTTTTCAACCCCATGAGGGTATCTTCTTGGAAATATTCTATGCAAGCGGTGAAGAGGTATCTCTCCCTTGTGAATTGCACATACATCTCTCGGAACTCACACTTCAAGAGTACCACTGCCTGTGTTGAATTTTGGTAAGTACTCTTCTTGATGTTACAGATGGTCCAATTCTTTCTTCATGAAGGCTACCTCCCTTTCATCCCTTTTTTCCCTGTCTAAAGTGGCATCGATTATGGACATCCCTGCTCTAATTAGCTCAGCTATCTTAGCATTTTCTGTGTCAAACATCGTCTCCTCTATTGTTATGAGAAGTGTGTTATCAAGCATGAGCTTCCTTTTCTTGATTGTTCTTCTCATCATATCTTTCCTCTTCCTGTCATAATAAATTGCCTATATATTGGCGACTTCGTCTACTGGTTCAGGAATTTGTTGATCTCCCTAAAACAGAGTATTGCCTAGGCTTCTCGCCATATAAAGGTCTTCCATGGCAGGCTCTCCTAGCTCCCTAGTAGGGTAAAATCATGTATGTTCTAGTGACTTGGTGTCCTATTGGTCCTTGTCGGCTAACGGAGTCTTGGTCCTAGATGGGGAAGTAGGCAAAGGATCAACATTAGCTTGGAGTTTGGCCATTGAGATGCCAATTTTTGGCTACCCCACTCCTTCTTCTTATTCACCAGCATCCAAGTAATTCTTGGAGTTTTCATTCTGAGGTTGTGTTCCCAATTGATCGAGAAATATAGTGTCAAGAGTGATCCTAGCTACCAAGTCGCCTTCTTGAGGATTTGGAGTCACATCATCGAAAACTGGAGTAGATGTTTCCCCTGGTTCTTTCTCCTATGTGATTGGCACTGGGGTTATGTGCGAGGCCTCTGAGTCGTCTTCATCATCATATATCATGATTAAATCTATGAGGACATTAGGCATACCCGTCCCACTTGATGTTCTTGCTGACCTTAGCTAGGTTATAGTAGTCATCGACAATCCTACCTGTGGTGACATAGGGCTAGGGTTTTCTTGATCAACGGTCTCCTCTGGTGGAATTGTCTCTAAGCCATTTAGCTCTTCCTCATGGCTTCTTGTATCTGCTGGGGTAATTCTCAAGGGATCTATCAACGGATTAAGTGGTGGATCTTCCCCTAGTCTTTGCGTAGCTATCTCAGCTTCTTCTAGTAACAATATCCCCCTTCTCCGAGCCTATGTCACTTATGTTGCTTTGTTTTATTCTTTTACCCTAAGGGATTCTTAAGCTATGTGATCTATTGTCTCAACTTGTTCATCCATGGTCATTGCTTTGAATTTGGTCATATTAGGGTTATCCCTTCTATGGATCACTTCCTCCTTGTCTTGGGCGCCCTCGATAAAGATCTCATCTTCGAAGCTATCATGAGAATATGGCCAACATCAGGAAACCTACAACGCATGATGGAGTACTAGGCCTTTTGGATCATGCTTTCGAAAACAGCCTGTGGGGAACTAATACTCAAGCTAAATCAATCCCTCTTGTTTTTCCCATGTAGTGTCTTTTACCATGTAAAACCCGATATGAAAACAATAGGGTATGAAATCCCTCTTCTTATCCTTTACCAAAGAGGCATTATAGCCTTGTAGAATGGTCTGGTAACAAATTTCTCCCAAAATGAGATGGTATGGGACATGAACGAGGAGTAGGTGTGGTGTGCCAGTAGCCTCGAACACTCTGATATAAGTGCTTATTTCTTCAAGATATCAGTGGCCAACCATGGATATCATCTTTTTAGTTGTCGCAGAAAGCCTTGGGAATTATTTTCTAAATATAATGAAGTGCACTCGGGCTATGAACTCATCACATATCATGGCGTAAAACTTTTTATACCTATTTTCCCACAAAATTTTGAAATAAAAATGCACGGGAAACTCAACAACATGTCAGCTTAAATTCATACCTGCAAAAACATTTATTGTGCAGATTACATGCAACAGGTACGATGCCATGTGGAAAACTGGTGTTTCTCCATGCTTTGGTGTCTGTGCCTGTAGGATGTTGATACTCAGTTGTTTGGAGATGATGGTTCCCCAATTAAAACTACTCTCGGACATTGCCACGGTGTATGCTAAGAGCATCGAAGCCTCTGAAAACTTTGAACAATATTTTTCCTCATACAATCAGCAGAGTAAATCCATTAAATAAATATAAGGCTCTCTAATGCTTACCGTGTTGTACCAACCATTGATCCTATTTGTGAAATTCTTATCTTCTTTCCACCACAAGGCCAGTAACTTGTTGGTGTCATGGAACTCCTCTAGGTCTCTGAATTTGTAGTATTTTTGTACCTCTACTCAAAGAAAGACACCAACACATTCTCCCTCCTCATTATTGACTATGCATTCCATCACATCTGTGTGGTTAGTTATCCATCCAAGGGTTTCGATGTAGGGCAGAACTGGGGTCCGGTAGGCCACCATATGCAGATATGATCACCAAATGTTCAGGAAAACCTAGTCATCCAACATCCTGATGTCCAGGTCATTGTGAGGTGTGAATTCTAGGTAATCTTCTTGATTGATTTTGTCAAAAAGATCTCCCCAATGTGGGAGCATTGATTTAGAACCACTGCTCACCTTTGTGTCCCCAAACGTTGGAGGTTGGGTAATTTGTTTCTTAGTGGAAGTTCGAATGACTGACTTTGTTTTTGAAACGAAATCAAGTTATCTTGCTGTCACCGGTGTCGATCCTTCATCGATCTCCAATTATTTCATTTTGGGCGTGCTTGGTGAGAGTCTAGTTGTCAGCTTTCGCAGAGGTATTTTTCCTACACAAAATAGAATATTAAGCTATGAGCCAACTACGACAGGTCTTATTCGAAGCAATCAAAAAATGTAAATAGTAAAATCATGCTTACCTTTTCCTTATAGGAAAACCTGGTCTTATTGGTAATTGAAGTGGCACAATGACCTATTACCTCTTCGATGCTCTCTCTCTTGTGCCTTCGTCTGCTTGGAAGATCAATGATTTGTGAATGGAATACCATGCTTGGGCACAATCTTTGCAAATTTAAAACATACCTACCTTATCGCATTGAGTCTTAATTTCAGGAGTACAAATATGATCTACACAATCTATAACAGAATCCACATCATGCTTAGGATTAAATGAAATACAGTTTGGCGGTGGAGGAGTGTGTTTCTTTTTTTAGAGGTCATCAGTGAATTCAAATCTTCGGAAGTTAATTGGCACACAACGTCATGTTATTGGTTACATGAAGCTCTTAATTGTCTAACAAATTGCAAACCTCATCCTTCACTTAGCTAGAGGTGTCTCCTCAAATTACCCGAAATTTTTTGCACTCCAATGAGACTAGTATGATCAGTATCGAGGATAAGAAGTATCATTAAATGGATAGCGCAAGACGACCAAGATCATCGACGTCGGTGGGAAAAGGTTTGATCTAAAACCAAAAGTTCAGTGTTCTAGCAATCAACTGGTAGTTAATGAGTGTATCGGTGTCGGGGGATTTTCTTTGACGTTATTTCGTTGGTGCCTCTAGGAAAAAGTTTCGATGCCGACCCAAAATTTCCCCACAGTGCTAACATGGAAGTATAGGTATGATGTGGGTAATACCTGAGCAATACAGACTGTTTACGCAGTAAAACACATGGCGATTGATTTGACCCTTTGGGTGTGAGAAGTGTTTCTTTTCAGCATCGATGATTTTCTTTCTAATATATGTTATTGTGCCCTTTCTCCCTCTTCGTTGATACCGACAGTATATCGACGATCGACGATTGGCGATTTTTGTCGCCTATGTTGACTGTTTATCTTTAGGATTTCACCAATGCTAACGGTACATCGATGATTTTTAGAAAATTGTTTCGCAGGATGGAATCACCAATTAGCGCACCCCTTTTCCCAAATTTCTGATGCCGACGGTATCTCAACAATCGACGATTATTTTTATGGACTTATTTTTGCAGAGCAAGATTCATCGATCGACGTGTGTCTCTTTATAAAACAAATTTTAAGTTATGTGCAACTTAGTCTAATGCCACGTTTACTTAGAGATAAATGTCAAATTGTTCAACATACTTCAGATCAAAATGAATGTGATCGATGATGAAAACAAAAAAATATATAAAAACCCATTGATCCCTACACAACTGACTTCAATCAGAAATGACAAAGTGGTACGCAAAAGAAAAAATTAACAAAAACTTTTAGGGTGTGTTGAGTGCTCAACACAACCTTAAGGACAATGTTAATTTTTAAGGGGGAGGGCATGTTAGGGTCCTACCCTAACCCCCTTAAGTAGATAGATAGTTTTCTATGTATTGAGGACATATCTATTAAATAAATCCCATGTAGTAGATATTGTGTGAAAGCAATAATTGTAAGAAGGCTTACTCAAAGGTTCTACCTACTACAAAGTTCCTACACCAAAAAGTTACTTGGAGATTAGATAGAAATTATATAATGAGTTATAAGCAAGGTAATAGGGTGTCTTGTGAAGCATATTCTAATTAGAGATCTTCTCTTCTAGAGATTCCCCCCCTCAAATAGGCAAGTGAACATTGCTTTCATCAATAAAGATATTGTTATTTGTGGTAATCTAGTTCTTCTACAATTGCATATTGTTGTTATAATCTATCATTTCTACTCTAGACTTTGATATATTATATGATTTTATGCAATGAATATTCTATTCTTATAACAAATGGTGCCATAGTAGTAATAATATTATGAATGGTGTGTTTTATAAAAAACAATAGTTGCATAATGGAGTATAAGATGATTGTACTAGATATAAGTTTTAGATATGTTTTTATGAGTTGACAATTGGAATATCCAAGGATGTTTATGGATCATATTTGTGTCATAATAGTTTAATTTGGGTCTTTATATGTTTCAA
>ML812192.1:162483-185423 GCA_009831015.1 Picea engelmannii
ATAGTACCTACCATCCATGGGTATCCCAACCTTTGGAAATTACGTTGGGAATTTACAAGCATAGTTTAATTTTGTTTCAAGCTTGTGTAAAAATGAAACCAATACCGAGCTTAGTTTTTGTTCTTTCTCATGCTCGAAAATACATGAGAATGTAATCGAGTAGAATTTTATCACTTTTTCAGACTCGTAAAGGTTATACGAAAAAGGAACCCCCTGGAGTTGTCTTTAAGCTCTTTTCAGACTCTCTAAACATGAAAAGATTTCCTAGTGATCTTGCTTCCTTTCCCACTCGTTAAAAGGTTTGAAAGGGCGTCTTTCGAGTGATAATTTATCGCTTTTTCGGCCTCGTGAGACTAATATTATGAAAAAGGACAACACTGGAGTCGACTTTAAGTTCTTTTCAGACTCTCTAAACATGAAAAATCACCGAGTTTACCTTTTCTGGACTCGTTAAAAATATACATCGAAAGGACCGTATGAGACCGTACCCTTACTTCTTCCAGTTCGTTAAACAAAGGAAGAGGAACTTACCGAAGGTGAATTATATCGAGCTTGTGTTATCCTCCTCAATCTCGTTAAATTAAAAAGAGGTACTCGTCTATCTGGATGGGGGAAAAAAGTGAAGGAAGCAAGCTAAGCAGTTTTGGGAACATTACAGGTCACTCTTACGATTGCCGTTGAACAAGACACTTTGTCTTTGCATACATTTTAATCCGCTGAACCCCTGCACTGAACCAATCCTCTGAGTTTCTTTACTCCTTTGGGTCACTCGATGAAATTCACTGTGTCCATTGCATCATCATGTTTTGTTCCATGTCATGTTTCTGTTGTTGTGCCTAAGTGTTCAAGGAAAGTATCTACCTCGAGAGTCAACCATCACAAATATCCTGTTTCAATACCTGTGTCAGTCCATGTTCATTTGATCTACCAATTTACATATATGTGTCAGTTTCATGTCGTTGATGGGGGATACATCAAGGTCCTCCCACGACGAGTCTGTTCCTATTGACTTCAACACATTATTTGGGAACTAGACTTAGAAACCAGTTAGTACCTTGGGACCTTCATGCCTCAATGGCAGGCCTCCTTGCTTTCGACAACGGGTTTACATCATTGACCCCTGATTGGATGATTCCACAGATGTTCAACTTCAACTCATCTATTCACATTTGCTGGAATGTACTAGGGTACCTTGGGAATCATTTACATCAATGTTGATTTCCCTCGTACTTGTTAACGGTTTACCTCATTGACCGACAATCAAGTGGTTTCTGCCATGTTCGACATCAGGACATATATTTGCATGGTTAGATTCATACTACATCAGGATCGGTAGGAAGACCCTAGGTTGAGTGATCACTCTGATATGTACTTTACCCAGGTTGCGATAGAGTTTCTCTTGAATATTGAATCATATACTGTTACATAGATCCACTTTGTATTGGTCCGTGGCTATGTCTTGTCGTTTCGTAGATCCACTGTGTATTTTTCGTGGCTACGATCAGTTCATGTCATGGAAGTATAGATCCACATTGTATCTTTGGTGGCTATACTCCTTGTTAATATAATTATGGATCCGCAGTGTATCTTATGGTGGCCATACCTTGCAAGTCTTTATCACACAAGCATAGGTATGTCTGCCTTGGGTTTGAAACATGTCATAATATGTGTTTGATGGTTGTGTGCAGCTTCTACTAGGTTTTCCGCATCCATACCCTTTCTCGAAAAATTCTACAAAGTACTTCAGTCATCAGTTTCCGTCTTCTAACTTCGCACTTTGGGGGTCAATTTGTTACACATCAAAATTACTCACTTCAATGATGACTTATTGTCATCATTACAAGTGTCGCATTTTGGACACAAGTGTCGCAAGTGTCGCAGACATCATACAATCATCTTGCCCATGTCGTGTCTCGAACGACATCACAAGGAACACTTGAAGACACCCTCATAGACCGGTTAAAGAAGAAGAAATAATTTGATGAAGAGTACAAAGCTTTTCCCATGAAAAAAACCACTTAAAAATTAATTTTGAAGGCCAACTCTCAGTACCCACTGTCAGGGAGTGTCAGCGCTCCTTGACCTTCTTTGGGGGAGCGTTCCAGCACTCTGTGCACCCTTCTGGGGGAGCACTGGGATTGTTTGAGGAAATTTTGGGTAGTGCTTCCCTACCCACTGTCAGGGAATGCCAACGTTCCTTGCCCTCATTTGGGGGAGTGTTGCAACACTCTATGCCCCATTTTGGGGGAGTGCTGGGTTGTTTGAGGAAATCTTGGGCTGTTGAGGAAAATCATGGAAAAATCCCCCTCATCTCTGGAGTTGGTTGGATTCGAATCTGAGGTCAAGGCTGGATCGTAGGTAAGATCCACAACTGATGGAGAAGGATCCTCAACCTATCCCAATAATCTCTAAGGTGGTTGGGTCTCTCCAAGCTTATATAAGGAGGCCTTCTCATGGTGAAATAGATATGGAGTTTTAGAGATACCAAACTTATGATCTCATGAGAAGTGGCATTGGAAGACATGGAAGGCATCAAACTTATGATCTCATAAGGGAGATAATCAGTGAGGCATAGTCTTTTTGATTGTGGATTATTTGAGCAAGGGGATGGACAACGAGAGCTGGAAGAGGCTGTTGCAACTTCATCAAAGGTCTGTAAGTATTGCTATCGAGTTCTCATTAATACACGTGCTTGGCCTATTTCTTTGAAGGTTGTGTATGCCTACATGAACTTGTATATTATAGATAGATCTAGTTTTGAATTAATGATGGTAGAATAGGAAGTTGTTTTGTCTTTGCTATTATTGGATTGCAGGACTTGTTGAAAAGCTTGGGGATCAAGGTTCAACTTGGACTGGGCAAGGACAAACATCGTAAAAGGTATATCTTCTTCCTTTTCTCTATTTGATTGACTTAGCTAGGTTTAAAAGGATGTTAGTGACCAAAGTTAGCACCTTTATGTCTTGATATTAGAGATTTAGGGTTCAAGAGGAAATCCACTTGTCTGCAGGGGGGTTTTCCTGTAACATATGGTTTGTTGTTCGACAATAGATACATGTCGCAGGTGGGAGTGGACAATCCCTTGCATAATTTCCTAGTTGTTGGTAGTTGTGGCACACTACTAGTCCTCTGTCTCATCCAAATCATCCTCTGCCTCATCCTCCACCTCGATCTTTGCGTGGTTCATTGTACTGAGGTACCTGGTTATACTGCGTGGGGTTATACTGTGGTTGCACATTATTTTACTGCAGCTAGGCATTGTTGTATTGTTGTTGCGCATTGTTGTATTGTTACTGCACATTGTTGTATGGTGGTTGTACTTGGCTGAAATGAGTTGCAGCTTGTCCTGTGATCATTTTTGCTTGCACCCTATAAGTATCTGAAGTTCTTTCCCTAATCAACTCCATCGTTCTATAATCCTTATCATCATGACCCACCGATTTGCAAAATTTGTAATATGAACTTTTTTGGTACTGTCTTATTTTTCTGCATCAATGGACATTGATATGGATCATGACCATGCGTCTTTTAAATCTCACACCATGGTCCTCCTTTTGGTAATGGGTTTGGCACTCATGTTGCCATGTATTGCGCAAAATTTGGACATTCGTTCTTATGGTGTCCTTCTGTCTTGCATAGTATACACCAAATAACTTCTCTTTTCTCTTTATCCTTATTCTAGTTAAGTTGAAATGTTAGATTCTTCAAATCCTCCTTCAACTCCTCTATCATTGGATCTGTTTGTTGATACTAGTTCTCTTCCAGTTGTAAGGCTACCTGCAGAGCCTCTTCCCGAGTTTGGAACTTCTACTATCTTAATGGGTATTTCAAATGTGGTAATAACGAGTTCACAAATAAGTGCCTATGTTGCATGTCAGTAATTGCATATTTCAACTTACCCTTTAGTCGTTTGAACCTTTGATCAATCTCCCAAACAGACTCACCCAGTTTCTACCTCATTTCAATCATTTAATTCATGTACTAGTCTTCTGAGTTGGGCTTCTAAAATTCGTTTACCAGTATCTTTTTCACATCTGCAATAATCTTTGGTATTCCTTGTGGACTGTTTACATCTAGGCTCATGCACCAGTGTAGTGCGTGTTCTCTTAGTGTAATAGCTAACTGCGTGAGTTTTGTATCCTCATATTTTATCTTCTTTGCTTCCCATATATTCTCACAGATGAATAAGTGCTTTCAGGGTCCTTTGACGACTCTCCTTGAAATTCTTGTAATATGATCGTAGGATCATGTCCTGCTATTTTGAACTGTGTTGAACTATTGCCTTCGCGTGGTGTAGATAATTGACTGTTACTTCCTGAACTGGCTCCTCCAGTTGATTCTCCTTGATTGGATGTGTTTACTGCAGTTTTTCTTCGATTAAAATTTGATTGTCTAAACGTTGGATTTATTTCTGGTGTATTAGTCACACATGGGGTTGTAGGTTCCACACTGACAATGATCTGGATTGGAGTTCTGCCTTTTGTTCCTGACCTTGGACCTCTTGTTTTCCTTTCATATGTTGCATGCAAGATTTCCTCAATCTTCTCCATAGCTCGAAGATCATCTACCTCTTCTTGATTTCTTTCCAAGCCCTCTCTATCATCTATGGCTCTCTTCTTGTTATTCAATTTATATTGGTAGGGCATTCCGTTGCGCGTCTTTCCAACTTCTACCATTATCTGGTTTATTCGGTCTTATTCCATCATGATTGGGTCCATGGACTCCTTCTTCTTTCCTTTATCCATATCTTTTTCCATATCTCAAACTCTTGTCAGTGCTTCCCCCTTTCCCCCATGCACACAGGGAAGTTTAGTTGTTTGATTCCACGATAATCACATCGTTGTCATACAATAAAATCTCGATAGAAGTATACAACGACCTGATATACCTATCTCTGGGTCCCTTTAGAAAATCTTTCTCTGCTACGGTGTACGACTTCATAGTATTTACTGCAAATTTAGTGATAAACCCTGCAACAATAATGTCTAACCAGAAATCTACTGCGCTCGTAAATTTGTTATTAACTTGCTATAACTGCATTATTTCCACAGGATTCCACTCCAGCTGTTTGATTCGGTTTGTAGGGTGGTTGTCCTTTAATCTCAATAACCACTCCTGCAACAAATGCGAGAAATCACAAAAAATATCTCATGCAAGTCGCTTAACACATACTTGTTGAGATATTTGCGTGGTGATAACTTAGGGTTTCTATTGTCCTTCTGCCCAAACTCATGTTCCTTTGTTTTTAACCATCTTTCAATCTCCACCTTCATTGGATTCCATCGCCTGAACATTACCTTCTATAATTTCATTCTTCACGCGTTTCCTCCATAGATACCGCCCACTCAATCCTGTCCAGTTCCAGTCGACAACATAACCATTTCTTGGTTATTCTCTTTTTCTTGGGCTAACCCAGTTCATATCTCAATAGGTTTCCAACAAAACTCTAAAAAACTATCGACCCTCCTAGTAAACCAGAAGGAAATGTTGCGCACAGGGTGCACAACAAAGTCTCACTCTAGATAACTTTTATGGGTGACTGAAAAACTCAAGTGCTTGTAGTATAGGAATAAGTGGGGATCTATGATTGCGTTCTTTCTTCCTTATGCATTTCCCTTGTTAATTATTCAAGTACTTCTATGATTTGTTCATCTTTAAACCTATGCATGCATACTGATATTTCTAGTTTAACCATTCATTCATAAGATAATGATCAATATAAGGTAACATTCATTACCAATCACACATAACACAAAGTTTACTGTGGTTCACCCCCTCCTAGGGCTATGTCCACAAAGATTTGGCTCTCTGCTCTTTTATTTAATCTGTTGAAAAATCTTGCGCTGCGCACATTACATCTTCAGTAATACAATCAAGATGACGGAAATAAACCTATGTGGGGTGGACTAGATAACATCAGGCTCCTCATCTCGTGACCTAACCCTCAACACTAGCTTATTCGACTCTTCTACAAGTATTATTACAATAAAAAATCCACAAAATCAGAATAATCAGTTCTCTTTTACTCTCCTAACATCAAATCCAACCTAAATCACCCCCTTTCCTAGACCTCCTAGGTCCTTATTTATACTACTCTATGTCTTATAGCCGTTACAATATTTATTAAAAACCCTAACCCTATCATGGTTAGGCTTGTCTGCCAACGCGCCACGTCGCTTTTCCTTCTTTTTTTGCATGTTGCTTTCTTACCACCTGTTGCTTGCGCTCCAAAATTAGGTCTTCCTTTCCAAATTTAGGTTTTCCCAAAATAGATATTTCTCCAAAAATAGGCCTATGCCCAAAATATACTTTCTTCTCAAAATAGGCCAACGCCCAACATTCTTGCAACTAGAATTGTTGATGATATTACCAGGTTGTACAAGTTTGACAACTTCATGTCATCATATTTTAAATTAGTTTTTTTTTCTCATAGTGATGACTTGAGTAAACTTTGGCATGAGTGGTTTGGTCATCTAAACTGTTGCTCATTACAAGAACTATGTAATCAACAATTGGTGATTAGTCTTCCTCTTGTTTCTTGCAAATATGGTGTTTGTGCCGATAATGTTTTTCAACAAACATCATCGGGATAGTTTTGACAAATGTGCCTCTTGGCATGCCTTGACCCCTTTGCAACTTGTTCATAGTGACTTGTGTAGTCCACTTTCTTCTCCTTCTTTTCTGGGTGCAAGTATTTCTTAACTTTCATTAATGACTTCTCGAGACACACTTGGGTTTACTTCTTAAAACTTAAGAGCGAAGTATTTAACAAGTGTTTGGCCTACAAGACCCTTGTATAAAAACAATCTGGAGATCAACTTTAAAGGTTAAGAACAGAGAATGGAGGTGAATATGTGAACAACAATTTTACAAGTTACTGCACTACACAGGGCATCAAAATGCAATAGACTGTTCCATGTATACCATAACAAAATGGTGTTTTTGAGAGTATAAATACATATTAAAAGGAATGTCTAATTGTGTGATCCAATCTACTGAAATAAGTCTTAATTATTGGGTGGAAGTCATTAACTGTGCAAATTACATAGTAATTTGCACTCCCACAAAGGCTCTAAAAAATATAACACTGGAAGAAGCATGGAATAAAATTAATCCATATGTAAGCCACTTCCATGTATTTGGGAGTGTAGCATGGGAAATTAAGCCACATGTAGGACACTTCCGTGTATTTTGGAGTGTAGCATGGACTCACATTCCTGATGAGAAAAGGAAATCTTTACAACCTAAAAGTGAGAAGTGTATTTTTGTTGGATATTCTAAAAATGTCAAAGGTTACAAACTTCTTCAACCTCATTCTAAATAAATTATTATTATAAGAGATGTTAAATTTGGTGAAAATATTTTGGCCTTAGAGCCTAATTCAATGTTTGTGCCTTCTTTGGCTTGTGAGTCGTCTTTTGTTCCTATTTTGGTTTGTTGTTCTTTAGATGATGACACCGAGGATGGAGATCCACCTCCACCTACTTACATTCCTCTAGATGAGTCCATTGAACATGAACTTTCACCAACACCTTAGCTTCCTAGATGGGTCCATTAACTCGAGAAGAAACTGGTGATGTTGTTGTTGATCCCTCAAATTAGCGTCAAACACATTCACAGTTCTAGTGAGCCTCTTTTATTTTAGGTCAAGTTTTAGAGACTCGCAATCTAGAGACATTTTCATAAGCTTCAGGTCATCCATATTGGGACACAACAATGAATGAAGAGTATCATTCTTTAATGGTAAATAATACTTGGGATCTTGTACCTCTTCTGAAATGAAGAAAACTTTTCAGATGTAAATGGGTGTACAAAACTAAGTATGCATAAGATAGAAATGTTGAAAGACATAAGGCCCAGTTAGTTTCCAAAGGGTTGTCTCACATTGAAGGAATTGACTATAATGAAACCTTTTCCCCTGTTTCCAAAATGAATTCCATCTACCTTGTTCTATCCCTTGCTGCCTCACATAAATGGGAGGTCCATTAGATGGATGTTAAATCCACCTTCTTGTATGGGGATTTTCAAGAAGAAATCTAC
Organism: Picea engelmannii; assembly: GCA_009831015.1. Classification (NCBI taxonomy): domain Eukaryota; kingdom Viridiplantae; phylum Streptophyta; class Pinopsida; order Pinales; family Pinaceae; genus Picea; species Picea engelmannii. Next base: position 170,524 of record ML812192.1, read on the forward strand.
ATGGAACAACATCCTGACTATGTCCAGAATGACTTGAGCCTTGTTTTCCTCCTTAATAAATCTCTTTATGGTCTTAAGAAATCTCCTTGAGTTTGGTATGCCCAAATGGACAACTTTCTTCTTGACACCGACTTTTCTATATGATATTATGATCCTAATGTCTATACCAAGAAAGTAGGAATCCATCTCATAATCCTTGTTCTTTATGTTGATGACCTTATCCTCGCTAGTAGTGACCCAAAACTTTTGACCCATGTGAAATCCAACCTTAAAAAGAAATTTGAAATGACAGACTTAGACTATTTGCAATATTTCCTTGGCCTCCAAGTATTGCAAACCAAAGAAGTAATTTTTCTTTACTAGTTTAAGTATGCTAGTAACCTTCTTCGCCGCTTTCACATGGATTATTCAAAACCAACCCCTTCTCCCTTCTAGTTTGGAGTCAAACTTGCTACCACTTGTACTTATTCCAAAGTTGATTCCACTTTGTACCATCAGTTAGTTGGTAGCCTCTTATATTTGACTCATACTCATCCCAATATTTCCTTTGTTGTTGGTCTTGTTGCCTGGTATATGCAAACACCCCATGAAAGCCATTGGAAAACAACTAAAAGTATACTTCGGTATGTCCAGGGTACAATTCATTTTGGGATACACTATAGCTACGAGGGGACTCCTTTATTGGTTGGCTTCATTTATTTAGATTGCGTCGACGACCCTAATGATCAAAATTCTACTGCAGGTTGTGTTTTCAGCCTTGGTTCAAGACCTGTCACTTGGGATTGTAAGAAACAATATGCTATTTCTCTTTCTTCAACAAAAGTAGAGTACCGAGCAATGATTAATGCAAGTCAAGAAGCCTTATGGCTTCGACATATACTTTTAGAGTTTGGCTTCCAACAACAAAATCCGACCACCCTTTGGTGCGACAATCAGAGTGCCATCAAGCTTGCCAAAGATCCAATTCAACATCAGTGTAGAAAACACATTGATGTAGACATGCACTTAATAAAAAAGCTCATTCATGATCGAGTTACTGAAGTGCTCTTTTACCCTACAAAAGATCAAGTTGTAGACATTTTCACAAAGTCTCTTACAAAAGTGAAGTTCTTCAAACTTCGATCTATGTTAAGAGTTCATGAAGTTGTCATTAAGGGGGATAAGCTCTAATTCCTCCTTCCTTATCCTATTGTGTCACCTTTGTAAATCCTTCAATCCTATCCAAAGTTGTTCTTAAGGGGGGATGTTAGGATATTTAGACACTTTGGAGGTAGTTAATATCAACTTGGTCTAATGTGTCGTTAGGTAAAAGTGTGTTTCGTAGTGTGTTTCTTTATTATGCATTTGTAGTTAGGAAATACGACGGTCACGATATGTTCCCGACATAGAGTGATCTGATGGCTCATATTCTCCTAAATATTAATGGATACATTGATCTGTGGCTTAACACCCGATTGGTCCATGATATCTATTTAAAGAGCATGAAGGGTCATTTGCTAATGATCGACTGTGAGAAAATCTCTTGTAAATCTCCTTGTAATATTTTCTTTTGCATCAATAAATTTGTCTGGCCACATTGGTTGGGGCCATGGATGCTTCCCCACAGGGTTTTTACCATGTAAAAACATCAGTGTATTGAGCTAATCGTGTGAGTGGGTACTAAAGGTGTTCATATTCTGTTGGAATACCTCTATTGTCAAACAAGAAGAAGTTAGCACTGAAAAGAAAACAAAACCCAGGTGGTAGAATATTTAGTTGAATGAAGAAACCAAATAGCCAAAAGGGGAACTGAATAGCCAAATTGAGAAGACAAAACAATTAACCTCCCTTTCACTTTCTTGTATAAGCCCGATAAATAAATGGATTCTTTCTTGTGCTTCTTATAGAATTTTTAATGAAATGTTAATGAATGAGAAGTCATTGTTGGCCAAGATTTTTGGAGAGAAACTTAAGTTATGAAATGTGTGGTTTGTGGAAATTTTTATGCTAATTTACTTAATTTTGGAATGATATGAGCATATGATTTTATAATGCATAATTTTATCACTTATAAGTAAATTGTTTATTTAGTTTGTCTCACATATTGATTGTCTATAACCTTAAGCATAGTACTGTAATCAACTAGTCATTACCAAACTTTTTTGTGATACTAATAGTTATTTAGGTTATTGCTTTTATTTTCTAAGTAACTTTTTACTAAAGTTTGAAAGCTATAAGATATTTGGTGCTACATTTATTCTATCAATTTTGTTAGTTAGCTTGGGAATCATTCTAAATGCTATAGATTAATTTCATTCCATTTTATTGCACTCAAAAATTCATAAACGGTGGACTGTGTTGCAACCGATAAAACCCAAACAAAACTATCTAAAGGTGGTTGGGCCATAAACTAGACATATTCCCTATTCCAAAGAATGTAAGGTATAATTGGTACCTTTTATTCGGGAGAATGCCTACTTATTTTAGAAGGTCATTCAGCCCCATCAACAATCAATCATTTAAAAAGTACACTTAAACTTCACCTTTAGACCAATAATTGAATCATCACAATTTCAAGTGATAATTAACTCATCCACATATACAACAATCAAAAAAATCTCATTAGTCACATTCTTCACATAAGTAACATGATATGATTGACAACACTTGAAACCATTATGAAGCAAGAACTTATAATCTTATCATACTATGTTCAATGCATCTGTTTCAAGCCATAGAAGAATTTTTTCGCTATGCATATAAGGAAAGTCCTGGACAAAGCCAAGTGGCTACTCCATATATCTCCTCATTAATATATTCATGTAATAAAGAACTCTTCATATCCATCTAATGTACCTCCCAACTATTTTATGAGGATTGTGGACGCTTCTTATTTCTTTCATTGCATATTAGGATCCACGAGATACACCTCTTTCATAGATTTAGAATTTTTGAGGTAGGTAAGATGTATTGTTATTGAAACATATAAAGACCCAAATTAAACTATTATGACACAAATATGATCCATAAACATCCTTGGATATTCCAATTGTCAACTCATAAAAACATATCTAAAACTTATATCTAGTACAATCATCTTATACTCCATTATGCAACTATTGTTTTTTATAAAACACACCATTCATAATATTATTACTACTATGGCACCATTTGTTATAAGAATAGAATATTCATTGCATAAAATCATATAATATATCAAAGTCTAGAGTAGAAATGATAGATTATAACAACAATATGCAATTGTAGAAGAACTAGATTACCACAAATAACAATATCTTTATTGATGAAAGCAATGTTCACTTGCCTATTTGAGGGGGGGAATCTCTAGAAGAGAAGATCTCTAATTAGAATATGCTTCACAAGACACCCTATTACCTTGCTTATAACTCATTATATAATTTCTATCTAATCTCCAAGTAACTTTTTGGTGTAGGAACTTTGTAGTAGGTAGAACCTTTGAGTAAGCCTTCTTACAATTATTGCTTTCACACAATATCTACTACATGGGATTTATTTAATAGATATGTCCTCAATACATAGAAAACTATCTATCTACTTAAGGGGGTTAGGGTAGGACCCTAACATGCCCTCCCCCTTAAAAATTAACATTGTCCTTAAGGTTGTGTTGAGCACTCAACACACCCTAAAAGTTTTTGTTAATTTTTTCTTTTGCGTACCACTTTGTCATTTCTGATTGAAGTCAGTTGTGTAGGGATCAATGGGTTTTTATATATTTTTTTGTTTTCATCATCGATCACATTCATTTTGATCTGAAGTATGTTGAACAATTTGACATTTATCTCTAAGTAAACGTGGCATTAGACTAAGTTGCACATAACTTAAAATTTGTTTTATAAAGAGACACACGTCGATCGATGAATCTTGCTCTGCAAAAATAAGTCCATAAAAATAATCGTCGATTGTTGAGATACCGTCGGCATCAGAAATTTGGGAAAAGGGGTGCGCTAATTGGTGATTCCATCCTGCGAAACAATTTTCTAAAAATCATCGATGTACCGTTAGCATTGGTGAAATCCTAAAGATAAACAGTCAACATAGGCGACAAAAATCGCCAATCGTCGATCGTCGATATACTGTCGGTATCAACGAAGAGGGAGAAAGGGCACAATAACATATATTAGAAAGAAAATCATCGATGCTGAAAAGAAACACTTCTCACACCCAAAGGGTCAAATCAATCGCCATGTGTTTTACTGCGTAAACAGTCTGTATTGCTCAGGTATTACCCACATCATACCTATACTTCCATGTTAGCACTGTGGGGAAATTTTGGGTCGGCATCGAAACTTTTTCCTAGAGGCACCAACGAAATAACGTCAAAGAAAATCCCCCGACACCGATACACTCATTAACTACCAGTTGATTGCTAGAACACTGAACTTTTGGTTTTAGATCAAACCTTTTCCCACCGACGTCGATGATCTTGGTCGTCTTGCGCTATCCATTTAATGATACTTCTTATCCTCGATACTGATCATACTAGTCTCATTGGAGTGCAAAAAATTTCGGGTAATTTGAGGAGACACCTCTAGCTAAGTGAAGGATGAGGTTTGCAATTTGTTAGACAATTAAGAGCTTCATGTAACCAATAACATGACGTTGTGTGCCAATTAACTTCCGAAGATTTGAATTCACTGATGACCTCTAAAAAAAGAAACACACTCCTCCACCGCCAAACTGTATTTCATTTAATCCTAAGCATGATGTGGATTCTGTTATAGATTGTGTAGATCATATTTGTACTCCTGAAATTAAGACTCAATGCGATAAGGTAGGTATGTTTTAAATTTGCAAAGATTGTGCCCAAGCATGGTATTCCATTCACAAATCATTGATCTTCCAAGCAGACGAAGGCACAAGAGAGAGAGCATCGAAGAGGTAATAGGTCATTGTGCCACTTCAATTACCAATAAGACCAGGTTTTCCTATAAGGAAAAGGTAAGCATGATTTTACTATTTACATTTTTTGATTGCTTCGAATAAGACCTGTCGTAGTTGGCTCATAGCTTAATATTCTATTTTGTGTAGGAAAAATACCTCTGCGAAAGCTGACAACTAGACTCTCACCAAGCACGCCCAAAATGAAATAATTGGAGATCGATGAAGGATCGACACCGGTGACAGCAAGATAACTTGATTTCGTTTCAAAAACAAAGTCAGTCATTCGAACTTCCACTAAGAAACAAATTACCCAACCTCCAACGTTTGGGGACACAAAGGTGAGCAGTGGTTCTAAATCAATGCTCCCACATTGGGGAGATCTTTTTGACAAAATCAATCAAGAAGATTACCTAGAATTCACACCTCACAATGACCTGGACATCAGGATGTTGGATGACTAGGTTTTCCTGAACATTTGGTGATCATATCTGCATATGGTGGCCTACCGGACCCCAGTTCTGCCCTACATCGAAACCCTTGGATGGATAACTAACCACACAGATGTGATGGAATGCATAGTCAATAATGAGGAGGGAGAATGTGTTGGTGTCTTTCTTTGAGTAGAGGTACAAAAATACTACAAATTCAGAGACCTAGAGGAGTTCCATGACACCAACAAGTTACTGGCCTTGTGGTGGAAAGAAGATAAGAATTTCACAAATAGGATCAATGGTTGGTACAACACGGTAAGCATTAGAGAGCCTTATATTTATTTAATGGATTTACTCTGCTGATTGTATGAGGAAAAATATTGTTCAAAGTTTTCAGAGGCTTCGATGCTCTTAGCATACACCGTGGCAATGTCCGAGAGTAGTTTTAATTGGGGAACCATCATCTCCAAACAACTGAGTATCAACATCCTACAGGCACAGACACCAAAGCATGGAGAAACACCAGTTTTCCACATGGCATCGTACCTGTTGCATGTAATCTGCACAATAAATGTTTTTGCAGGTATGAATTTAAGCTGACATGTTGTTGAGTTTCCCGTGCATTTTTATTTCAAAATTTTGTGGGAAAATAGGTATAAAAAGTTTTACGCCATGATATGTGATGAGTTCATAGCCCGAGTGCACTTCATTATATTTAGAAAATAATTCCCAAGGCTTTCTGCGACAACTAAAAAGATGATATCCATGGTTGGCCACTGATATCTTGAAGAAATAAGCACTTATATCAGAGTGTTCGAGGCTACTGGCACACCACACCTACTCCTCGTTCATGTCCCATACCATCTCATTTTGGGAGAAATTTGTTACCAGACCATTCTACAAGGCTATAATGCCTCTTTGGTAAAGGATAAGAAGAGGGATTTCATACCCTATTGTTTTCATATCGGGTTTTACATGGTAAAAGACACTACATGGGAAAAACAAGAGGGATTGATTTAGCTTGAGTATTAGTTCCCCACAGGCTGTTTTCGAAAGCATGATCCAAAAGGCCTAGTACTCCATCATGCGTTGTAGGTTTCCTGATGTTGGCCATATTCTCATGATAGCTTCGAAGATGAGATCTTTATCGAGGGCGCCCAAGACAAGGAGGAAGTGATCCATAGAAGGGATAACCCTAATATGACCAAATTCAAAGCAATGACCATGGATGAACAAGTTGAGACAATAGATCACATAGCTTAAGAATCCCTTAGGGTAAAAGAATAAAACAAAGCAACATAAGTGACATAGGCTCGGAGAAGGGGGATATTGTTACTAGAAGAAGCTGAGATAGCTACGCAAAGACTAGGGGAAGATCCACCACTTAATCCGTTGATAGATCCCTTGAGAATTACCCCAGCAGATACAAGAAGCCATGAGGAAGAGCTAAATGGCTTAGAGACAATTCCACCAGAGGAGACCGTTGATCAAGAAAACCCTAGCCCTATGTCACCACAGGTAGGATTGTCGATGACTACTATAACCTAGCTAAGGTCAGCAAGAACATCAAGTGGGACGGGTATGCCTAATGTCCTCATAGATTTAATCATGATATATGATGATGAAGACGACTCAGAGGCCTCGCACATAACCCCAGTGCCAATCACATAGGAGAAAGAACCAGGGGAAACATCTACTCCAGTTTTCGATGATGTGACTCCAAATCCTCAAGAAGGCGACTTGGTAGCTAGGATCACTCTTGACACTATATTTCTCGATCAATTGGGAACACAACCTCAGAATGAAAACTCCAAGAATTACTTGGATGCTGGTGAATAAGAAGAAGGAGTGGGGTAGCCAAAAATTGGCATCTCAATGGCCAAACTCCAAGCTAATGTTGATCCTTTGCCTACTTCCCCATCTAGGACCAAGACTCCGTTAGCCGACAAGGACCAATAGGACACCAAGTCACTAGAACATACATGATTTTACCCTACTAGGGAGCTAGGAGAGCCTGCCATGGAAGACCTTTATATGGCGAGAAGCCTAGGCAATACTCTGTTTTAGGGAGATCAACAAATTCCTGAACCAGTAGACGAAGTCGCCAATATATAGGCAATTTATTATGACAGGAAGAGGAAAGATATGATGAGAAGAACAATCAAGAAAAGGAAGCTCATGCTTGATAACACACTTCTCATAACAATAGAGGAGACGATGTTTGACACAGAAAATGCTAAGATAGCTGAGCTAATTAGAGCAGGGATGTCCATAATCGATGCCACTTTAGACAGGGAAAAAAGGGATGAAAGGGAGGTAGCCTTCATGAAGAAAGAATTGGACCATCTGTAACATCAAGAAGAGTACTTACCAAAATTCAACACAGGCAGTGGTACTCTTGAAGTGTGAGTTCCGAGAGATGTATGTGCAATTCACAAGGGAGAGATACCTCTTCACCGCTTGCATAGAATATTTCCAAGAAGATACCCTCATGGGGTTGAAAACCTGTAAAGACATGCAACGATGGTATGATAAGGCATATCAAGCCTTAGAGTGGATAGACTACATCAATGAAGTACATAAGGGTCGAGATGCAAAAGAGCATGGCATCCGAGTGCTGATGGACATCAACATCGCTCGAATAAGGAAGGCAGTTGAACACTGGGTAAGCATGGTCCAGGAACCCCGGCATAAAATGTAGAGGAGATGGGAAGAATGTGAGAAAAGTTGGGAGAAAATCAATCAGGAAATGAGGAATACTGACTTGCTAGAGTTTGTCCCACTGGAGGATTTCGCTGATCTATGCCACATAGTTAAGCAACATGCAGAGCAAGACCAGGTGTATAAATAAGAGATTTCATAGGTTTCAAGCACGATCCCAGGTCAAGTGAAGAAGTTCATGGAGCCTCTGATTAAATATATAGCAGTCTTACATCGCTTGAGTGTCAAACTAATCAAGTACAAGGAACAAGCAATTGAGATGAAAGTGGTCCTCTCCGCTCTGATGGATCAACATAGGTTCCTGTATGCAAATATGTGTGAAGATATCTTCTGTAGATGGCCAGAATACAAGAGGAACAATCCACTTCAGTAAAACCACCAGATGATCAAAAGAGAATCAAAAGAAAATAGACAGATAAAGTCCGCTACGTGGTATTTCATTAACTTAACATAACTTTAGTAGTTATTTTAGTTTAGTTATTTTTTATAAATATGGGAATCGACCTTGTGTCAAAGGTCAATGGTTTTAGGGAGAAAGAATTTTTGTAGAATATTGTAAGAGAATTACTTCTGTGCAATTTATTTTAATTAAGAAGTTTTGTTTAGAACCAAAGACACTTATTTCATCTGAGGCGTGAATGTAATTGGACCGAGGGGGATTATCTCTGTCTTCGAATCCAATGTTTTTTGTTGTATTGACTAAGATTTGTTGTATCTGTTATTTAAGTTATCTCATAATGCTGCAACAATTCTTTTATTCTAGTTGATGACTATAAGTTGATTGTGTTAACATGTGATTGATAATAGTGCATTGAAAATTACTTTTCCTGCACTAACTTCTTGTCACGTATATATTTTCTTTTTGTAACTATTATCTCAGATGATGTTGAATGTTTACAAGTCAAAATGGTATTATTGTTAGTTTGAAGTAGTTTATATCTTCTTCGTCTGCATGCTAAGGTATAAAGGTTATCCCAAAACCTAGCTTTCTCCAACATATATTGACTTCCCTCTGCCATTTAGTTTAAGATCCATCTTTCTTATTCTCCTCAAATGTTACAAAATAACCAAAAAGAGAACTGCACAACCTGAGGAAAAGTTTCACAGAAAAGAGTTATCTATTAGTCATTATTAAATCCCATTGATAATTCTAGCCAGATCACAAATCTGGAGAACCTTACCACTCATCAAATTCTTACGGGTATAATTGGGGATCTTATGTGGGTTTGGTTCTTGTTGTTGAGTCAATCGATCTCTGACCCCTCAACAAAATTAGCACTAGAAGGAGGGCCTGAACGAATGCATGGGTAATAATATTTATGATAATATATTTCGCAAAGCCTATATATTCAAAATATGCCACATGCATGGATAGTCATTCTTGAAACAACCGACATACAGAGAGTACTCCCGATATGAGTAACTCACCTCAACATGAAGAGGAAGAACACATGTACCCTGAAATACCTTACGCTCTTCCTGATGAAGAGTTAAATAAGTTCAAAAGAATCACCCGAGCTTAAGCTCGACAGATCAGAGCATTACATTTAGCTCCTTTAGTTCCTGAAAGAAAAAAAATAAACAGACCAATTTTTGACACCCTTGACCAGGTATTTGTTCACATGGTAGAAGACCTGATTGATTTTTCCATCACAGAGATCGAACAACCCCTTAATTTGATACTCGAAACACCGGTTGGTAACTACTCTGAACTTGACGATTCTGAATTTGAAGAGGAAGGGTCCAACTCTGATCACTCAGGTTCCAAATCAGAAGACATGCAAGATAATAATGATAACTATGGAGAGGAGGGAGATCAATATCAAGATAACCAACCATGGATTGCAAGAGATGCTCTGGTAATTCCAGGACGAATGCATAACCTACCCAGACATCCAAAAAAGATACTTCCCAAATTTGATCCTGAAACCTTTGGATTGCCTGAAGATCATATTTATAAGTTCATATTATCCATAAGGTTGATGAATGCACAACATGAAGATGTGGTGTGTAGAATTTTCCCTTATACCTTTGCAAATTCAGCTTCAACATGGTATTTCAATCTACTGGTTGGTTCCATAACTATTTGAACTAATTTTCAAAAGGATTTCTTGGACAAATTTGCTGAAGAAACTACTACTGGAGCCTTAATGGATGAACTATTCGCCGCCACTATGAATCTAAAAGAAAAGGTCAAAGATTTCAACCAAAGTTTTACCACTATTTTGAACAAATTCCAACCCGAGGCTAGACCTACTCCAGAGCTACAAATTGAAGTATACGCTAATTCTTTCCCAGCTTCTATTTCTATGTTTTTAAAAAAGGCTGCCAAGAATACCCTAGCAAAAAATTTCAAGGAAGATAAAATGATTGAGTTCCAAATGAAAGGATGAAAAGAAGGTTATATCTCACTAATAAAGAAAGAAACCCAACCTCCACCTAAGAGGGGACTTTTGTTGGCTAGACCCCTGGGCAAACAAACAGAACAAGGCCCTGAAAAAGAGGGAGGGGACATAGAAAACCTGTAGTAGATGATAAAAAAATTCTCTAACGAGATCGTAGATATGAAAAGGAGTGTTGGGGAAAGAAACCAAAATCAAAGACCTTATAAACCCTTTTTAAAAATAAATCCACCCTTCAAATCTATAGAACCTCCCCCAGCCAACCTAAACGTCAACTTAGGGAATGCAACATCTATCTCTTTCTGTATGTATCACCAAGAAAAACATTTAGAAAGGGATTTCCCTCAATGGTTGCATGCTATGAATCTAATAACTAATCGATTCCTAGACGAATGTTCTCTAACCAAACAACCCAGTAGCTCGACAATAAATGTCATCGATCAAGAAAGTCAAGAGCCACCGGAAGAGACAACCATGTTGTTATGTGATTCCAACCATCCGATGCCTTTCAACGACGCCCCTGAAGTGTAGGGACCTCCCACCGAAGTTCTACATGTAAAGACATGAAGTAAAAGTCAACTGAGGAAAATTTATCACACCACTACTCAATTATCTCGAGGAAATCAAGCGATCGATCACCCCAAACCCCTATTTTCTTCTCAAAAAAATCTCCCACACACACATACACGTGAAATGCCTGAGCTAGACTACAACGTAGTAGAAGACTTGAAGAAGATGAAAGCTAACGTGTCTGTCATGGAAATGTGTATGATTCCTCAACAAAAGGATTTTTTGTTACAAGCCTTAAAGCTAACAGACACCTCTTTGACGAACATTAACCAAGGTGACGCCCCATCTCCCACTGACTTAACAAATAAGCCGAATGTGAATGCTTGTTCTTTGGATAAAAAATGGAAGGCCATTTGTTCCCCCGTTCCTCTTGACATTTGAAGTTTTTAACATAAATCTATGTAATTGCCTGGTTGATTCCGAGGAATCTTCAAATGTCATGCCATTAACAATCTACAAGAAACTGAACGCAACCCCGGTCAAAAGTGATAAACATGTCATACAACTAGATAGGAATTAGGTAAAGGTCATCGAGGAAATGAAAGATGTCATAATCATAATATCTACACATCCCAAATTTGTTCAAGTAATTAACATAATCGTGGTAGACATCCTGAAGGCCTATGGAATGCTACTTAGTCGAGACTGGTCTGAGAAATTAAACGAATATTTTAGTACCGACTGGGATCACCTCTGGTTTCCATTGAAAGGACATCCAAACATGATCAAGATTAACAAATAAAGATACCTCAAACATACTGTCACTAATTTAGAGAGCCAAAATGAACCCTCATCAACAGATTTCCCTATGTTAGGAAGCTACTCCTGTGATTATGATTTCGGTAATTTCACCCCTCACATGTCTCACATACCATCTGCACAAAAATCTGAAATGATATTCCAAATATACTTGCTAGTGGCCGTAGGAGAAAACATCCTTTGTCAGGATTCTCTGACAAGAGTAGCAGACAATGAGGTTGAAAGTTAAAACATAGCTAGACATGAAGAAGTTAGAAATCCCCCCCCACAAATTTGGATGCTGTAATTTGATGGTTATAAATCGCAAGAGGGGTAGGGAGCAAGATGCATCCTCATTAACCCAAAGGGGAAACAAAACTTCTTATCATGCAGATTAGAATTCGAATGCACTAATAACACTGCTGAATATGAAGCTCTAGTCCCGGGACTAAAGAAATCCATCGACTTAAACATCAAGGAATTGAAAGTTTTTGGAGACTTTGAAATTATCGTTAGGAAAGTGAAGAATACTGTCCATTTCAATTCACTTCACTTAAGAAATTACCAGCGAGAGGTGCACAAACTAATAGACAATTTTGAGGCCTTCAACATTATTGCAGTTCCGAGGATGAAAAACACCCTTGCTAATGCTCTAGCCATTGCTGCCTCAAGATTATCTCCTTTATAAGACTATGAATCCTCAAGGTTTGCAGTAGAACTTCTCTACAAACCATCGGTGCCTAAAAACATTTCTAACTGGAAAGTATTTGAAGGGGATGAAGAGATTGTATATTTCCTGACTAATCAGGAGACTTTTAAGGATTTGGCCATTCATGATGAAATATTACAATATCTACTCACATAATCAAATATCCACAAATAGAAGAAGGGAACATATCACTCTGATGAAAAACCAAAGTTTCACATGATACCAAAAGGAGTGGCCAATCTGGAGAACCTTTTCGACCTAAGGAAAATATTTAGAGGGCCAAAGAATGCAAAAACGGGGAGCTCATGTCCTATATACGAAACGTTAAACCGAGGAACTCCCAAGAACCCCAAGAATGTCAATTTGGGTAAGACAGTGTCCAAAGAAGACAAGAAATCTTATCTCAAACTGTTTAAAGAATATCAATATGTCTTTGCTTGGTCGTACCGAGAATTGAAAACTTATGATACTTGCATTATCCAACACATGATCCCATTAAAGTCTGGGGTAAAAATCTTCCAATAAAATATTAGGAGGTTCCACCCATCTCTAGAACCTCGGATGTATCAAGAGTTGAAGAAATTATTAGATGCCAATATTATCTTTCAGGTAAGACACTTTGCTTGGGTATCCAATCTGGTGCCTGTCAGAAAGAAGTCTGGGGAGATTCGTCTGTGTGTGGATTTTAGAAACCTTCACAAATCATCGGAAAAGGATAACTATCTGGTCCCACCCATGGAAAAAATCCTACATACAGTATCTGGCTCTAATTTTTTTTTCCCTCCTAGATGGCTTCTCGGGATATAACCAGATCCTGGTTTAAGAAGATGATTGATTAAAAACTACTTTCCGGACCAAGTGGGGAACCTTTTCTTATAAATGCATTCCCTTTGGGTTGATTAACACATGAGAAACCTTCCATAGGGCCATGGATGTAGATTTTCAAGGATTGATTAACAAGTGTGTGGTAGTCTATTTAGATGACGTAACAATATAGTAAAAAAAAAAGGAAGACCACATTCAACATTTGACTCAGATTTTTGAAAGGTGCAGGAAATATGGAATCTCTTTGAACCCTAAGAAAACCATCTTTGGTGTAGAGGAAGGAAAATTATTAGGTCATATAATATCTCAAAGAGGAATTAACATTGACCCTAAGTGGATAAAAGAGATAGCTCAACTCTCCTTGACGCACAATAAAAAGGCCATGCAATTCTTCTTTGGGAAAATCAACTTTGTGAGAACATTTACTCATGACTTTGCTGAAAACTATCAAACCTTTGCAAAAAATGATTCACAAAGATGCAGAGTTTAAATGGGATGAAGGAAGGAAAGGAGATTTCAACAACATCAAAACTGTAGTATCCCAAGCACTAGTGCTACGTAGCCTTGCTTTCAACAAATATTTTTTCCTTTATACCTTTGCTTCTGACCAATCCTTGGCCGCATTACTTACCCAAAAGGATGATGAAAACAATGAGGCACTGATATCATTTATAAGCACTAACCTTCAAGGAGCCGAACTGAACTATCCATCTATAGACAAACAAGCTTACATAGTTTATAAAGTGGTCAAACATTTCAGAGCCTATGTTCTTAAGAATCACACTAAAGTCATAGTACCTGACCCTGTAGTCAGATCTCCGTTCACCCAACAAGAAATTGGAGAAATAATGGGAAATTGGATGGCAGTCATTCAGGAATTTTATATAGACATCAAACTTGCCAAAATAGTCAAGAGTCAAGGATTGTGTAAACTGGCTACTGAGGCCCAAGATCTGATCAATGCAGAAGACTCCAGTTGGGAAAACGAGTTTTCATTATGGTGCAACAAAGCCTTATATGTTCCTCCTAGGAAAGCATCCTAATATGGAAACCTGTCTTATCTCCTACACCATGGAACCTATCCAGAAAACCTAAACCCTAGATAAAGGAGAGCTCTCAGGTTAAAGTTCGCTCAATATTGCCTCATAAATTATGTGCTTTTCCACGTAAACTATGTTGGAGTACTCCTTAGACTTCTTGAACATGATGATGTAAAATAGGTACTGAGAGAACTCTATGACGACCCAACAGGTGGACATTTTGTGGGAGAAATCACGTCTCACAAAATATTACGGGGTGTGTTTTATTGGCCTACTCTGTTCAGGCACGCTCATGCATATGCCAGGAGATGTAAATCTTGTCAAGTAAGCGACGATAGGTAGAGGGAAACCATTCCACTCCAGCCGATGACCATATCGATACCATTTGAGAAGTGGGGAAAAGATGTCATAGGATATATTACTCCCAATTCTTCAAAATAACATAAATATATCTTGACTGCTACAGATTATTTCATGAGATGGATGGAGGCTATCCCTCTCACGCACTTTAATGAAAATGTAGTGATCCAATTTTTAAAACAACAACTAATAACAAGGTTTG
>ML812193.1:2244-15003 GCA_009831015.1 Picea engelmannii
ATTTCAAAATAATAATAATAATAAATTATCTATCATTTGTTTGATTTTGGAAAAAACCAAAATTAATGTTTTTCTCTTCTCCATTAACTTGAAGCTTCTGGAATTTTAAGATCATATTTGAAAGGAAATTATAAACAATGTTTATTTAGAACTTATAATTAGTTTAAATTCATTTTTTATTTTATTGTTCTAGATTTTGTTTTATTCACAATTTTTAGGTTTCTTTTTGTTTCACAGGTTTCTATTATCAGTTATTTGATATGAACCTGATCATGGCTTGATTTTATTATATAAATACGTTCAAGATGATTGATCCAAAAATAATATTGGATTGCTGCGAATAAGTTTATGAGCAACAACAGATAAAATTTGGAAAGGCGTCAAGATCAGACAAACGATTTTCCAGGACTTATTGCAGCCAAACAGTGAGGAATTTGAAGAAACGGTTGAAAACCCATCTCCCAAATTGACCCATTTAGCTTCCTCTTAGAAAATTTCCAAAAAAAATGCACGATTGGAGAGATATTTGTGTATCTTTATGAGGCAAATTTTAGGTGGCGGAAATTATTAGTGATGCTCAGGTTGTTCATTCATTGCATAAATATATGAGAAAGTTCAGAACCATGGGGATCGAAGAAATTGAGAGGAGGATTTTTATCCTTTCTCTTTTGTATATTATTGATTTTGTAAATTTTTCTTCTTTTCAAATGGAGTAACGGATGGTTGGAATCTTTAGGAGAATAGATGAGTATTTTCAATGAAGAATATGGAATTCCAGGTTGCTTAATGAATTTTGTCCTGTGAGTAAAATGGTTTTATTTTCTTTATAATATCTTCATATTATTTGAATAATTGATTATGCATTGATTTAAATTAACTTTAGTCATTTTTATCAATACATGGTTAATTGATATCATTTATGTAATTTGTTTTTCAATCTTTAAGAGTCTATTATCCCAAAAATTCTTCCAGGACTACAGTATGGGCATGTGACTTTGAGAAAGAATATGAGAAAGCAATTCATCTTTGGCTTTAGACCTATGTGATGTTTATTCCATTTCATTCTTTCATTACTATTGTATTATGAGAATATTATTATGGTTGATTTTAGATTTAGCTTGTCATCATATGGTGTTTTCATACTGTTAAATGTTATATGTTGTCCATAATTTCTTATTCCATTTTTAAGTGTGATTGATCTATCATTTGATTATTTTTGAATTTATTCTTAATGTTAAATGTTGGATAATATCAATATTCGGATTTGAGTTTTCTTTCATTCTTAAATATTGATCATCCTAAGATCACATGATTTTTAATTAGATGTCTTTCTATTGTTATTAATTTACTCCAATATCAAATACTTCTTTGAATGTATTCTGGAAGTGCTACTATTGTTCTATTATAGGTTTCCCTTAACAACAGTACATGCAGGAGCTCATACAACAGAGGAAGATAAACTCGGTTGATTAATCAATTAGAAGTTAGTAGATGCATTATTTTCTTTTATTTATAGTTGTTTATGAATGAAACAAAGATTACATTAATTAGCTTTGACTGTTTTTGTGTCATTGTTTCAATCGTATTCACTTAATATTTATTTGTTTAATATCGTTAAAAAAAACAAACAGAAGTGTTGTTCATATTTGATTCAAAAACCTTATCAAACAATCATTTTTGCAAGATTTCATAAAAACCTTGTAACCCGTATATAGATTGTTTATATTCACATTTCTTTTTAATAAACATTAGTCATTAATATATCATTTATTAGAATCATATATTTTAGGTTAGTTTCATTTCTTTTATTATTTTTAGGACTTTATTTGGTTAATAGAGCCATTAAACCCGTCAGAATAGGTTACACCAAACGACTTGGGGTATTTAGACAACCCCAGACCGGATCTATTTTTCCAGTTAACGACATGTCAAATTTGCTCGTCAACAAATGGCGCTAGGAGGGTCGAGGTAAATTTAATGATTAAATGTTTTACCCCTCAACATTTCATAATTCTAAATTTATAATTTTTTTTTTGTGTCATCTTGAAATGCACTAGAAGACAGGCCAAACTGACAGGCTGACCTTGTAGGAGTCTTTGTTTTGAATGTATTTAATTCCCCATGGCTCCACAAATCACTTTGTTGGAACATGCTTTCCACTTCTCATTACCTGATATTTCCAATGAGACAGTCTCTCTCTTGTCCAAACTCCCCTTTGATGGTGGGGGGGATGTATCTGCAAAATACCATCTTAACAAGTTTTGGTGTAAATGCATCATGCATGATATTTATAATTTAAAGGTTTTATGCAGATTGTTTGCTTTCACTTTCAGGGGGCGGATTAAACATTGCTTTGAGTCTTTTCCAACATATCACATTATTGATTGGTTTCAATTTGTAGATGAATTTTTAGATGATTTTGAAAACTATGATTACAATCAATTATGTGAAGAATTTCAGACTTTACTAATCAATGACAATTCATATACAGAAGGCTTTTCAACAAGAATCCATCATGTTCTCTGTAAATTTAATCTTGATGACATGTCATTTGTACTAAATCTCCTCTATGATGTTTTCATTCCTTTCATCCAGTCATATTCAATCGCAAATGATGAATTAGTTACAAATCATATCACTCAATTGCGAGAAGAATTTTGTGTACAGGATGAGAATAATCCATCCAAAAATTTTCAACAAGCAAGGGAGGTAGAATCTATTGAAAAGGTTCTTACAGAAAATCAAATTGGTTTTTCCTCTGAATCATTGTATACTCAGTCCTCTACCATCGTGGAAGACGATTTTATGTTGGGTCAAGATGAATGTTCATATTCTTCTAACTCTTTCTCTAATCAGTACTTAAATTCAGTTATTGAAGAACACTTAGGTGACGAAAACGATCTTAATCATTCTAACATTCCAATGAAATTGATAAGAGATGTATATCTACAATTGAAAAAAAAAAACCTTAAACCCTCATCTACAAAACATACCTTATCCACAAGAAAGATCAGATGTTTGTCATGAAAGTTTTGAATTATTTATCATACAGGAGACCAATTTAGATGATCATATTATGTTGAATAATTTATCACCAAAACATAGTGAAAGTTTTAAGTAAAGTAAAGATGAATGTCTTGAGAATACCATTGTTAAATATCATAGCTCAAGATATTCTTTTCATGTGTTCATTTCTAATTCTTTTCACTCTTTATATCTCGATCTCTTCTTAGATTCTGGTGGACTTGATACTTTACCCACAGTATCTCACTCTTTGCCATCACAATCAAATCTTTTTGATATGCCAAAATTTGGTGAAATTAATTCCAAACATAACATTTATGAAGTTGGATTTGATGCTCTTTCACTTTCGTCACTCGCATGGAAAAATGACAGGTTGCGAGATGATTTTACACGATTTATTATTGAAAAAGACAATGACCTTATTCTTATGGAAATCAAATATTATATTCGTTCTTTGATTAGTTCAAATTTTAATGTTTATGCTTCACAGTTTAAAACAATCAATATCATCAAAGAAAACGTTCAAACCAATAATCTAATTGATGTCATGAATCCTCTTATGATGTGTTCCCCATTGATATATCCATTTCATCAAAGTCATAGTTTGCATCATAATTTTTATGACAAGATCTTAGAATGGCTTGAAGATTCGTATCTAAAAAACCTTCATAATAAAGATAATGTTGTGCTTGCTTTGTTTTTACCTAAATATCTAGGAAGTGAGCATTACATGATTTTTTTAGATCCTCCATGTGAAGAAATTGATGAACACTTGAAGAATTGTCAGGAGGATGGGGCACTTCGACCTTGGTTGATGGTTATGTCAGGTTCCCATAATATTGACAACTTTTCCAAACTTACTTACACTCTTCCATGACATTATGACCCATATCACGACCAGATTGCAGAATGGTTGGAGGATTCATACATCAAGAAGTTTCAAAAGAATGGTAATGTCGTGCTTGTTTTATTTTTAAAAGAATATATAGGAAGTAAGCATGACATATTTCTTTTGTATCGACAAATACTACATTCTTATATTCTGATTTTCGACTTTCTATGCCTTGTAGGATTGAAGATGCTCTTGTGGTTGCATTGAAAATACGATTTTACTTAGCGTTTTGATCTATTTAGTAGTTTAGAGTAGGTTTCCTTTAGTTTCCTTTTTCAATATTTCTTTGTGTAATAACGCAGTTATGAACACAAGTGGGTACACCAAGAGAACCATAATATCAATGTTGTCAGGGAAGTCCACTTTAAATATTTTTCTCTCTACTTTTCGTTGAAAATTTCTTTTCAAAAACGTAGTATCATCATGAAAATCTGAAATGGAAAGTTAAGAGATAAGTAGATTTGAACTATCAATTCAACCCCGACTCAAGGTGCCACGAGTAGGACTGCACTCATCTTAATAAGGATTTTTCTATTTTCTTTTATTCTCTTTTATTTTTAATAATAATGTTTGGTCAAAGAAGCATCTCATGCATCACTATCTTAAGAAAAGAACTTGCTCACACATGATATTTTATACGATTTAGTTCTTCCTTTATTTTACAGTGACATTTTACTGGATCCAAAAGCTCAAGTTTATCTTTGGCCAAAATCATTTCCTGAAAAGTTTTCTTTTGTTGTTTTGATTTTGTGTATTTCTGATTTTGAATCACATTAATAAAATTTGATTTGGTTTGTTGTGTGTTTTTTGTTTTTCTTTGATTGTTTTGAATGAATTTTTTTCTTATCTATCTTCTTGAATCAATATATTTCTGATCAAAGAGCTATTGTCAAAAAAAGCATTTATTTTAAGACTTGTGTTTTTCAAGCAAATTGAAATAGTTCAAAGAGGTTATGATATTAAGATATAACTCAGACAATTGATTTTGAAGTCAATTGTCACTTTCATTTTGTCCTCAAATTGTCTTTGCCAGAGTATTACACCAGAGATACGGTTTAAATCTTTGAGAATTACGATGATCTTAAAACGTTTTACGCCGTCCATATTCTTAAGGAATAACTTTTAAGTGTTTCCTCATTCTCTAGATGATTTCTTAAAGGAAATCTAAAATCTCTAAACCATGATCAAACTTCCAATTTTGAAAGCAACTAAATAAACATGATCAATTATTCCCCTGTATTGTAATTAACCTCCAGTATCACCCCACTCTCTTTGTCATCAAGAAATCTATAATTGTATTATTATTTAAAAGTGGCATAAGAGGGTTGGAAGCACTTAAGTGTGAGAAGTGTGTGTAAACCCGTTGGGGTACTGAACAGGCTCGCTGGCAGCGGGTAAATGTACACATGATACCAAGACAACTTCGTTGGGGTATTGAACATGCCTCCTGGCAGCAAAGCAATGTCGGGTTAAGTGGTATAAGGTATATGCTGTTAAGTTAGCTTTTATGGAAGTATACATCACGTGGATAGACAATTATTGGATGAGATTAAAGTACTTGAGTGGGTTAAATGACATCCATGTCGAAGCTATGGACGTCTGCTGACAGCAGTGGCTATGTCAACGGTATTAAAGTTCTTTTATAAACATTGTGAATCTTTGATTAAGACATTATTTCAGGTTATAATCCCCTGCAAAGAAAATTCTATTGTTTGGTTATAACATTGAGCTTATCCTAATACTATATGGTCTGAGAGTGAATTTATTTAAGGGAGCTTAAATCTTTTTCCAAGTCTTATTATTTTCTTCCTGAGATGAAATCTTACCAGATTAGAGATAACTGCTTCACCTAGTAAGTCGTCATTTGTTGGACCCTAACAACTCCCCCTAAATTTTTACAAAATTTAAAGGGCCCCATTAAAATCTGGATAATTATAATAAGCTACAGAATCAACATTTTCAAATAGTTCCATACCTTGGCTTGTTTTGAGACAAACTTAAGACATTCACTATAGTATGAGACATTCATTACAAAAGTATATGTCAAAATTTAGAAATGAGCATAAAAATCTCGATTTAAACAAAAACGTTAATTTTTATCAACTGTTTACTTTCATTTAAATTATGATTATATGTTCTTTACTTTGCTCATTAGCAAGTTTGACTATTTTGAATAATGTGTTCAATACTTCATCAAATAATATATTGGTTGGTTTCTCATTTTCATAAAATCATTTGGTGATATTAATTAATTAAATTATTTTTTCATTTTGCATCTCATTTCAAAATAATAATAATAATAATAATAATAATAATAATAAAGAATTATCTATCACTTGTTTGATTTTGTAAAAACCAAAATTAATGTTTTTCTCTTCTCCATTAACTTGAAGCTTCTAGAATTTTAAGATCATATTTGAAAGAAAATTATAAACAATGTTTGTTTAGAACTTATAGTTAGTTTAAATTCATTTTTTATTTTATTGTTTTAGATTTTGTTTTATTCACAATTTTTAGGTTATTAATTTAGGTTTATTTTTGTTTCACGGGTTTCTATTATCAGTTATTTGGTATGGATCTGATCATGGCTTGATTTTATTATCTAAATACGTTCAAGATGATTGATCCAAAAATAATATTGGATTGCTGCAAATAATTTTATGAGCAACAACAGATAAAATTTGGAAAGACGTCAAGATCAGACATATGATTTTGTAGGACTGATTACAGCCAAACCGTGAGGAATTTGAAGAAACGGTTGAAAACCATCTCCCAAATGGACCCATTTAGCTTCCATGTGAAAATTTTCCCAAAACAATGCACGATTTGAGAGATATTTGTGTCACTTTACGAGGCAAAGTTTAGGTGGCGGAAATTATTAGTGACGTCTATAATGTTTATTCATTGTATAAATATATGAGAAAGTTTAGAACCATGGGGATCAAAGAAATTGAGAGGAGGATTTTTATCCTTTCTCTTTTGTATATTATTGATTTTGTAAACTTTCTTCTTTTCAAATGGAGTAATGGATGGTTGGAATCTTTGGGAGAATGGACGAGTATTTTTAAAGAAGAATATGGAATTCCAAATTGCTTAATGGCTTTTGTTCTGTGAGTAAAATGGTTTTATTTTAATTATAATATCTTTATATTCTTTGAATAATTGATTATGCATTGATTTAAATTAACTTTAGTCTTTTTTATCAATACATGGTTAATTGTTATCATTAATGTATTAATTAATTAATTTTTTTTTTTTCAAGAGTCTATTATCCCAAAAATTCTTCCAGGACTACAGTATGGGAATGCGATTTTGAGAAAGAATATGGGAAAGCAATTCATCTTTGGCTTTAGACCTGTGTGATGCTTATTTCATTTTGTTCTTTCATTACTGTTGTACTATGATAATATTATTATGGTTGATTTTAGCTTTAGCTTGTCATCATATGGTGTTTTCATACTGTTAAATGTTATATGTTGTCCATAATTTCTTATTCCATTTTTTTTATATGTGATTGATCTATCATTTGATTATTTTTGAATTTATTCTTAATGTTAAAAACTGGATAATATCAATATTCAGATCTGAGTTTTCTCTCATTCTTAAATATTGATCCTCCTAAGATCACAAGATTTTTAATTAGATATCTTCTTGTTATTAATTTACTCAAATATTAAATACTTTTTTGAATGTATTCCTGAAGTGTTAGTATTGTTTTGTTATAGGTTTTCCTTAACAACAGTACAGGCAGGAGCTCATACAACATAGGAAGATAAACTCAGTTGACTGATCAGTTAGAGGTTAGCAGATGCATTCCTTTCTATTATTTAGAGTTGTTTATGAATGAAACAATAATTACATTAATTAGCTTGACTGTTTTTATGTCATTGTTTCAATCGTATTCATTTATTATTTATTTGTTTAATATCTTTAAAAAAACCAAAAAGAAGTTTTGTTCATATTTGATTCAAAAACCTTATCAAACAATTATTTTCGCAAGATTTCATACAAACCTTGTAACCTGCATATAGATTGTTTATATTCACATTTCTTTTTAATAAACATTAGTCAGTAATATATCATTTGTTAGAATCATATATTTTAGGTTAGTTTCATTTCTTTTATTATTTTTAGGACTTTAGTTGGCTAACAGAGCCATTAAACCCGTCAGAATAGGTTACACCAAACAACTTGGGTTATTTAGACAACCTCGAACCAGGTATATTCTTCCAGTTGACGGCATGCCAAATTTGTCCATCAACAAATGACACTAGAAGGAGGGTCGAGGTAAATTTAATGATTAAATTTTTTACCCCTCAGCCTTTCATAATTCTAGACTTATAAACTTTTCTTCTGTGTCATCTTGAAATGCACTAGAAGGTAGGCGAGACTGATAAGCTGACCTTGTAGGAGTCTTTGTTTTGAATGTATTGAATTCCCCATGGCTTCCCAAATCACTTTGTTGGAACATGCTTTCCACTTCTCATTATCTTATATTCTCAACGAGATAGTCTCTCTCTTGTCCAAACCCACCTTTGATGGTGGGGGGGATGTATATGCAAAGACCATCTTAACAAGTTTTGGTGTAAATGCATCAAGCATGATATTTCTGATTTAAAGGTTTTATGTAGATTGTTTGCTTTCACTTTCAGGGAGTGGATTAAACATTGGTTTGAGTCTTTTCTAGCATATCACATTATTCATTGAATTCAATTTGTAGATGAATTTTAGATGCTTTTGAAAACTATGATTACAATCAATTATGTGAAGAATTTCAAACTTTACTAATCAATGACAATTCATCTCCAAGAGGTTTTTCAACAAGAATCCATCATGTTCTCTATAAATTTAATCTTGATGACATGTCATTTGTACTAAATCTCCTCTATGATGTTTGCATTCCTTTCATCCAGTCATATTCAATCGCAAATGATGAATCAATTACAAATCCTATCACTCAATTGCGAGAAGGATTTTATTTACAGGATGAGAAGAATCCATCCGAAAATTTTCAACAAGCAAGGGAAGTAGAATCTATTGAAAAGGTTCTTACTGACAATCAAATTGGTTTTTCCTATGAATCATTGTATACTCAATCCTTGACCATCGTGGAAGAAGATTTTATGTTGGGTCAAGATGAATGTTCATATTCTTCTAACTCTTGCTCTAATCAGTACTTAAATTCAGTTATTGAAGAACACTTGGGTGACGAAAACGATCTTAAGCATTCTAACATTCCAATGAAACTGATAAGAGATGTAGATCTACAATTGAAAAAAGAAACCTTAAACCCTCATCTACAAATCATACCTTATCCACAAGAAAGATCAGATGTTTGTCATGAAAGTTTTGAATTATCTATCATACATAAGACAAATTTAGATGATCATATTATGTTGAAGAATTTATCACCAAAACAGAGTGAAAGTTTTAAGGAGAGTAAAGAGGAATGTCTTGAGAATACCATTGTTAAATATCATAGCTCATGATATTATTTTCATGTGCTCATTTCTAATTCCTTTTACTCTTTATATCCAGATCTCTTCTTATATTCTGGTGGACTTGATACTTTACACACAATATCTCACTCTGTCATTACAATCAAATATTTTCGATATGCCAAAATTTGGTGAAATTAATTCCAAACATAACATTTATGAAGTTGGATTTGATGCTCTTTCACTTTCGTCACTCGCATGGAAAAATGACATGTTGCAAAAAGATTTTACATGATCTATTGTTGAAAAAGACAATGCACTTATTCTTATGGAAATCAAATATTATATTTATTCTTTGATTAGTACGAATTTTAATATTTATGCTTCATAGTTTGAAACAATCAATATCATCAAAGAAAGCATTCAGACCAATAATCTAATTGATGTCATGAATCCTCTTATGATGTGTTCCCCATTGATATATCCATTTCATCAAAGTCATAGTTTGCATCCTAATTTTTTTGACAGGTTCTTAGAATGGCTTGAATATTTGTATCTAAAAGATCTTCATAATAAAGATAAAGTTGTGCTTGCTTTGTTTTTACCTAAATATCTAGGAAGTAAGTATTACATGATTTTTTTAGATCCTCCATGTCAAGAAATTGATGAAAACTTGGAGAATTGTCAGGAGGATGGGGCACTTCGGCCTTGGTTGATGGTTATGTTAGGTCCCCATAATATTGACAAGTTTTTGTAACAGACCTCCCGTTCGTCACGACATCAACCTCTCATAACAAGTGCAACTTTTTTTGTTTGTTTGTGGGTGCGTGTGTACAAGGGTAATAAAGAAATTATACTCCGCGTCACAACACAATGACGAACATGATGCATGCTACTGCGACCACAACATAACGATCTAAGACGCACATCAATCATCTGCAAGCAATGAACGACAATCAACCGACAATAAATAAGACTGTCTACCCACCCGTCCTACCCTGTAATGGTTAGGACCTCCAAGACACATAAGCAACGCTCAAGCCCAGGTTCCCATCGATTTTAACCATTTAAGGTCTCAAGGCTGGCGACTGTTCTGAGGAACAAGGAGGCGTCTACATCCCGCACGACACAAGCAGACCAAGCACATTAACGTTTACAACCAAGTACAACACTAATTAAAAAAAGGGGGGTCTACAATCCCCTCAATGGGAAGCTCAAGTTGGAAACGACTTCGCCTATACCCCGATCCATCGTCGAGGCTAGCTAGTCAAAACTTACAACCTATAATAATCATCTAATACGAGCCCAACTTAGCACGTCTAAATGCAATAAGACGATAAGGTACAATCTACATTAGTTTTAAGGCCGTTCCATCGCGCAACTTTAGATCATAATTTGTCATCAAGGTACCCTCTAATTCAGCATTCAAAGGACCTGATTGTGCAAGTCTGAACTTCGACTGGATTAATATTTAAAAATATAATTAATTATTAATTAGTCATAAAAATAATGAATAGTTATAAATTATCATTTAACACAATAACTAACATTTAATCTATAATTATAAATCAATAAATAATGCAGTATTCTAAAATCATTTAACGCAATCATTATAAAATTAACATTAACATTAACTTAAAATGATGGCAATAATTAAGAAGATCTTAAGAAGTACTTCTATCTCCAAAAACAACTGTTACAAGACCAATCACATTCAAATTAGAATATAGAAAATATCTAGATTCTATGGAAAGGAAAAACATAACTATCTCCTTTATAACAATAACAAACAATAAAAGCTTTATATAACAACCATTCCCTTTTTAAAACTTGTTTTCAAATAAAATGAGAACCAATAATATATCTAACTCTAGATTACTCCAATATACATTTATTAGGATAATATACCGTCCATACTCTAAGGCCACTTATACAATAATCACTCATTATAAGCTAACATGATTGTCTAATTTATGATTTTAACCATTAAATCATAGTCATTAGACATTTACAAGCTACCATTAAAATAAATAATGAAGCGAAGAAACAAGGCGTTTAAGATCCAGTAATCGGGTATTAACGTAAGGCAAAGACATGTCATTTAAAATTAGTAAGGCAACTAAAAGGGCATTAAGGATATCGCTGCTAGGTAATCATAATATAGGTGGAAGGTTGTTGTTATCCATTAATATGGTGGTAGTAAAGGTGCTGACAGTAGAGTAGAAAAAGCCAATACCAGGTCACGTTTGCCAAGTAAAAACAGGAAAAAACAAGGGCATCTAAAATGGCACAAGAAAACTAAAGGCGGTGAGTACAGGCCAGAAGGTCAGAAATCAAGGCAACTGTCAAAGGAAACTGTAAAAAGCAAGAATCAATTTGGAAAATTTATCCTGACCGCATCATAGAGGAACCCTCTCACCGCCGTACATAACGTGACTTGCAGAGGTAATGTGCAGTCAACCGATTATGCAACAATAATGTTGGGCGGATATTGGAATATATTCCCAATGATAATCATACACCAAGCATCGAGGAACAAGGATTCGTCAACACCAAAACGTGAGGATAGCACCCACATAAGGCACCAAGAGAGATCCAAGGGCCGAACCCATGCACAACGCGTTTTAAAGAAAGACGACTTTACATAGTTACAGAGGCAAAAATAAGATTTTAACACAGGTGGCAGGGCGAAAATCGTATTAAATTCACACAGTGCAGAGGCGGAAAATGGTAAGATATTAATACAGTGGTAGGGGCGAGAATAAATGATTTTATTACAGTTGCAAAGGAAAATTTTAAAAGGGTTTTAATGAGGATAGCAGAGGCAAAATGATATGGGTTCCATACAGTTTGCAAAGGGGTGAAAAGATAAGAGTTTAAACGGTTTCGGTTCAGGCTTTAAATCAAGTTGTAATACAATCCCTGTATGATAGAAGCTTCATTGCCAAACGTAATATGCGCCTTCTTCAACTGATGCGTCCATTAGAAAGGTGGAATGCTGGATAGAGTTAGAAGGTTTTGTGATGGAAACCATGTAAGAAGTTCAAAAAAAAAAAAATAGAAACATAAATCCCCTCATTCCTGACAGTGCCTCCAACCTCATCTTGTGCATGGTTGTCCAGTCTGTTATCCCCGATTTCTAGGAATAACTAGGAGATCATGTCTCGAGGCCCACAGGTCCTAGACATGGAATACCAAGAGCAGGATTGACCTGAGCATGGCCCTGGAGGGCCCATCCTTCTTCTTCTTCATCAGACTTGTGCTGTCAGCAGCAACAACATCCATCACCATCGGCTTGGACTTGCATCAGAGAAGACTCTTGCTCCATGAGGTAATTGGTCCAGGTATCATGGTATGTGTCATGTTTGATCATTATAACTTTCAGATATATGCATCAGGTTCCTT
>ML812193.1:15053-40425 GCA_009831015.1 Picea engelmannii
GAGAAGACTCTTGCTCCATGAGGTAATTGGTCCAGGTATCATGGTATGTGTCATGTTTGATCATTATAACTTTCAGATATATGCATCAGGTTCCTTACATTTCTGACAACTGCTTGGATCTTACGCTAACCCGCTTGACCATTTTTGGGAGGAATAACGGGGTGCCCTAGAAAGCTTGTACCCATAGGTTTTGGTTAGCCACCAGGGGGGATTTGAAGAGCCATCGTCCGCTCCCACCATATTATAGTTTTACATCTTGTCTCCCATTCATCTATCCCATTCCCCTAGTCCGGGCATTAGAATGACCTATTTGAGGGCTTACACTTTATCCTGTGGGAAGAAGGGGCTAAAGGCCCAAAAGGTAAAAGCAGCTGGTAAAAGATAAAAGCCATAGGAAATAAAACCTAGAGATGCCTTGCCCAGGGATCCCCGAGAAGGCAATAAAAAGCCTCTCGTTAAGAAACAAAAGGGACCTGAAGAAAAATAATAAAATAAGACCTAGCCAAGAGGATGGGAGGTCTCATCATGAGCCGACACTGATTTGATCTCCAACGTTGGAACTTTAGTGTACAAAACTACCTATAAAACTTTAATTTCTGAAACCCTAACTAACATTACTAGCTTAATAAAGGCTGACGTCATAGTTGAATATCTCATCTTGACGCAACAAAAGTGCAATATAAGCAATTGAGTGATGATTTTAAGCATTTATTGAACAAATTTTTGATTGGATATACTGTCGGCTTATTCATCTTGGTAGATATAGATGAATTGATAATCATTCATAAGCTAATTAACAAAACGTTGTCTTCATCTTGTATCTATTGCATTGCTTATTGAACAAAATCAGATAGTTAAAGAAGTACTAACCCTTTGAGTTATAGCCTGCAAATATATATATTGTGTTGCTATTGTCTTGTTCCGGGCAGGTGTTTTCAACAGGGCATACACTTCTTTTATTGGCTGATTAGCCAGACTATCTGACACTGGTGGTAACTTGTGAGGAGGGAACTCTTAAAACTTGACCTTGTATCTTCTGCCTCTTCAAACCCCAGGTTACTGGGGACGTCTCCCTTGGGATAACCTCCTTAAATAGAAAGAACCTCCCCATTGTGGTGACATTGGGTGGGGAAGGTTCCTATTTTTCCAGTTTGACCTTTATCCTTTAGCTTTTCAACCTAAACTACAAACTGTGCGATAACACAGTCAATGCACGACTTCAAGAATTTCAACAAGTTCTAAACCTAAAATGCATTACAGACATTTCAGACATTTAATGCATTCAAACATGTAATTTCTAAACATAAACTGCATTTCAGACAGGTAATTTCAATCAAAATCAGACATGTAAATTCTAAACCTAAAATGCATTATAGTCAATTCTAAACATAAAATTACATTACGTAAAATTTCATTACAAAATTTCTAAACATAAAATTTCATTACAAAATTTCTAAACATAAAATTTCATTAAATAAAATTTCATTGCATAATTTCTAAACATAAAAAACATTGCAGTCAATTCAAACCTTTAATGCATTTCAGACATGTAGATTCTAAACATAACATGCATTTCAGATGTGTAAATTCAGTCAAAAATTTCAGACATGTAACTTCAGGAATCGATTCGGCAAATGAATTCCGTCATAAGAATCAAGCATGGTAGAGGAGCGGATTTCCTAGGCAACTGTAACCAAATACAAACCCAAAATATTCACACCAACAGATCTAAATCATACATCATGCACATTCTATCATTCAACCGAAAGGGCGTACCATTGCCTATTCGCATGCTCCGAGTGTCGTTCGCGTGCTCCGTGCAAATTCTGCTCGCCGACCGTCGAGACTACATCGATACCTCCCAGCCAACGCTAGGGGTACTCTTATTCCCCCTTAGCCCCCCGAGACGCAAAGGGGCCACACACACTATCCAGAGGTTACGTCTAGCTCCTAGCTTGCCTCGCAAGGCCGAGCTACCACTCCTCTCCGAGTTGGGAAATCCCAACTCCCACAAGTAAATCAATCAAGTCACTATTCCTGCAGTGTAACATTACACTAACAGTCGCTCCCCTTTCATCCTTCTCCTTCCTCTATTTTATAGAGTTTCCAACTTCCTTTCTTTCCCTAAATCTCATTTAACTAAAGTTTTAATAAAAATTTCCTAAAAATTCTCCTTCGTACAAGTGTCACCCATCCCCCACATTTCTCCATTAATTATTTTCTTTAATTAATTAATTGTCTTATTTCCCTCACCCACCTAGAGTTACTCCTAAAATCACTCCTAGGTGTCCTTAGATTCCCTTACAGGTTTTAAAGACTTTCCCTAAAATGAGATTGCTAAATCAATTTAAAATTAGAAGGTTCTTAAATGCAGATTCTTTACTAAGTTGGTTTCCCGCTTTTTACCATGAGTTCCCCTCTTTCCCTCTTTAGGTTACCTCCTTTCCCTAATTTCCTAATTTTTATATTTCCCTCTTTCCCCTTTTTATTTGAGCTAGAAATGACAGTTGTGCAAATTAACCTCTTTTTACTTTTATTATTAATTTAATACCTTCTTAAATTATCAAAAGTTTAAAATAAATTAATTGCCTCCTTACATTTTATATCCACATGTTTTTATTTAATTTCTTACTCTCTTCATGTTACTAAAATTTTTATGAAGGCCAAAATTATTACTTAAGTGGTTTTAAATTTTATTTTTTTATATATATAATTATTATTATTATTATTATTAATTTTATTTTTTATTTTTTATTTTTAAGGTAGACAAAATTTTACTCCTAGCGAAATTTTAGACTTAGAACTTAGATTCTGAACTAGGCGACATTTAATTAGGGAAGTTGTTTAAAAATTTCTTAACGTGTTAATTGTCTTAGGTCCATCTAGGTTCATACCTCTATCATCATCAATGCGACGTGCCCTTTAGGACGCACTAGGTGCTACAAGAGTGCCACTCACCTCATCTGTTCCCTTGCGCGACGTGCCTTTCAGGATGCACTACATGCTCCAAGGGTGACACTCGCCTCTTGACTGATTGGTAGACATCAATAACCCCTGGAGTCAACACTCCGCCAGGTGAACTTGTGGGAGACTAAGGGATTCTAAGGAATAAGGCCCCCACCTTATTGCGCGCCCCTTAGAATCATCGTGAGCGACTGTCGCAGTCTGCCCTCATAGCATCGCGGGTCTTCTCGAACTAGGTAATCGTTAACCTACAGTTCGAGCCATGTCGAAAGTGCTAGTAGGTTGTGGCAGGGCTGTTGTCCACACCTCTCCCTCAACATCTTTGGCTGTTGTCCACACATCATATCATCTAATCAGATGTACTAATATCACAATAAAACAATCAAACCCCAATAGCACACTCCTTGACTTGATCCGGAGTCCAAGGGGTTCCATCAATGCCTCTGCATCCTCAAGGTCCAAAACCCTGTACACTCATTAAAACCGAGTCAATAACACCTGTCTATGCCAATGCAGTAAAAAAACATATCATCTACCCATAACGCATCATAATCAAAGTCAAATGTTTTAATAGCATAATAATCTGGATCACTTGCGAGCAAGTGTCCTCAAAGAATAAGTTTGCTCAGTGCGCTAGAGATGGATGTTACATACACCCCCTCTTGGTTTAAACTTCGTCCCAAAGTTTCTCAGTATAAATGCTGAAATAAGTGTGTCACAGTATCATATGTCTATCTATCAAATAAAAATGGAAACTGCTGGCGCATATCATATGCATCCTCCCAGGTCGCCGAGTGCAGACTATAATTGTCCCACTGGACCTTGACTCAATCTACTGTTCGACGTCGTAGCTGTCGAACGCGATGATCCAAAATATGGACCGGCTCAGCCGTGAGCGCTCCCTCGTCTGATACCTGCAAGGAACTCATGTCAATAACATGTGTGGGATCACTAATATAATGCCTCAA
This sequence comes from Picea engelmannii, assembly GCA_009831015.1. Lineage (NCBI taxonomy): Eukaryota > Viridiplantae > Streptophyta > Pinopsida > Pinales > Pinaceae > Picea > Picea engelmannii. The sequence continues at coordinate 18,986 of ML812193.1, forward strand.
AACAGATACATGAAAAACATCGTGCATACGCCTCAAAGAATCAGGCAAGGCTAGTCGATAGGCCACGGGCCCCTTTCTCTCCACAATCTCGAAGGGTCCCATGAACCTAGGAGAGAGTTTAGCTCCCTTCCCAAACTTGATCGAACTCTTGTGCAGTTTAACCCACAAGAATACTCTATTTCCGACCTCGTAACTACAGTCGACACGATGCACATCGACATAACTCTTATGCCTATCATGTGCTTCTTTAATCCTTTGTCTTATTGTCTGCATTTTCTCTTCTATTTCTTGGATCGCTTCGGGTCCTACCAGGACCCTATCCTCAAGCCGATCCAAACTCAAAGGAGTCCGACACGGTTGCCCATAAAGAAACTCGAAAGGCGCCATTTTAATGGTGGTCTGGTAATTGTTGTTGTAAGCGACCTCTACTAGTGGCAAGAATTCTTTCCAACGCTTTAGTTGATCCATCACGTACATGCGCAACATGTCTTCCAAGGTTTGGTTCATTCGTTCAATCTGCCCGTCAGTTTTTGGGTGATACGCCGTACTAAATTTAAGTTGGGTTCCCAAGGCCTCTTGGAAACTCGTCCAGTAAACACCGATCCTCGATCGGATATAATCCTCTTAGGCACACCATGCAGCCTCACAATCTCACTCATGAAAACTCTAGCTATGTTGGGTGTCTGATACGTCGTACGGACAGGAATAAAGTGAGCACTCTTCATCAGATTGTCTACTACTATGAAAATCAAGTCATGTCTCCTTACCGTCAGTGGCAATCCAACGATAAAATCCATCGAAATAACCTTTCATTTTGATTCTGGAATGGGATGTGGTTGTAGTAATCCTGCTGGGTGTCTATGTTCAGCCTCTACTTGCTGACATTCTAGAGATTTGGACACATAGTTGACTATGTGTGCCTTCATTCCCTTCCAGAAGAATAAGGGTTTAAGGTTTGCCCTCATCTTCGTGACTCCCGGGTGAGCCATGTAAACTGCTCAATGAGACTCACTTAGGATCAACATCCTCAACTTGTCGTTTGGTAGTACGTAAATCCGACCTTTAAACCTCAATAAACCATCGCTATCAAAAGAAAATCCCTCATATTGTGGTACCATCATTGTGTTTTGTCCAATAAAACCCTCGACCTCTTTGTACTAGTCATTGTCACGCTATAAAGTGAGAATCTTCTCACGTAGATTCATCTGAAGAGGCAACACCGAAAAGATGCGTGGTCTCCGACTCAATGCATCCGCCACTTGGTTCACTGTGCCTTTTATGTAAGTAATCTCGAAGTTGTACTCGCTAAGAAATTCTGACCAACGCCATTGTCGCGCGTTCAGGTCACTTTGCATAAATATGTGTTGTAGTCCACAATGGTCAGTCCTTAGTTCAAATTTTTGTCCAACAAGGTAATGTCTCCAGACCTTCAAGGCATATACAATGGCTAATAACTCCAAATCGTGCATCGCGTAGTTCTCCTCATGCCTTCTCAGTTTCCTCGAAATGTAAGCAATCACTCGTCCGTCTTGCATCAAGACTCCGCCTAAGCCTTCCTTGGATGCGTCAGTACATACCAAGAAGTCCGCGTCCATGTCAGGGACCTTTAGTATCGGTGCGGTTGTCAACAATTTCTTGAGCCTCCGAAATGCTTTCGCGCATTTCTCAGTCCAAACAAACTTCTTGTTCTTCTTCTGCAACTCTGTGATCGGATTTGCTATCTTCGAAAATCCTTCGACGAACCATCGATAGTATCCTGCTAAACCCATGAAGCTACACACTTCCGGGACATTTGTAGGTGAAGGCCATTCCATAATAGCCTCGACCTTGGCTGGATCCACGACGATACCCTTGCCGGAGATGACATGCCCTAAGTAGTGAATCTTCGATTGATAAAATGAGCATTTGGAAAAATTCCCATACAATTTGGGCTCTCGCAGGCACTGTAGTACCAGGTGCAAGTGCTCGTCATGCTCCTCCGTTGTATGAGAGTAAATCAAAATATCGTCAATGAACACTTGGATGAACTTGTCCAAGTACTCGCGGAACACCCCGTTCATCAAACTCATAAATACCCCTGGGGCGTTTATCAGTCCAAATGGTAAAACATTAAACTCGTAATGTCCAAACCTCATCTTAAAGGTGGTCTTAGGGACGCCATCCTCCTTGATCTGCAACTAGTGATACCCTGATCGCAAATCAATCTTGGAGAACATCATCGCACCCTTCATTTGATCGAACAAATCATCAATTCTCGGCAAGGGATACTGATTATTGATCGTGGCTTTGTTCAGTTGACGGTAGTCAATGCAAAGCCTCCACGATCCATCCTTCTTTCGTATGAAAATAACAGGTGCACCCCATGGTGACACGCTAGGATGTATCAGTCCCAGGTCCAACAACTCCTTCAGTTGCATTTTTAACTCTTGTAACTCTGGGGTCGACATCCAATAAGGCGATCTTGCTATCGGTTCAGTCCTCGGTTTTAGGTCTATGGTAAACTCCAATTCCCTCTGAGGAGGCATCCCAGGTAACTCCTCCAGAAGCATGTCCGCAAACTCTCTCACCACCGAAAGGTGTTCCAGACCTTCAGATACTCCCTTCTCGTTTAACGCAAGGATCGCATAAAGCTTGCACTCCTTGCACATACTCTTTTGTAGTTGTAAGGAAGAGATGAACCTCAGGGAAACTCCCTAGTTCCGTCCTACAATCACACACCTCTGTCCCTCATCATCGACCAAGCTCAACCGTTTTGTCCTACAGTTGAGTATCGCCTCATGCGACTCCAACCAATCCATACCAATCACGACATCATAAGATCCTAGGATCGTGATGTATAGGTTGGCCCTTGTGACAAACTCTCCCAGGTTAAGGATACATCCTGTAACCTTTCCTCCAACCTTTTGCTTGGCTCCTAAAGCCATCTCTACGAAGCTAAACTCATCATGTTCGACTGCCTTTACCTTAATCCTTTTTAGCGCTGCACCAGAAATGAAACTCTCGGTAGTACTGGGATCTATCAAAATACTAAGAGTCTGGTTAGCGACGGTACCTGTCGTCTCGAGCACAGTCAACTGGTGCTCTGCCTGGCAGTTATTCACCGCTACATGAATCTGATGGGCCTTGCCCATATTTCCCACAGTAGTGGGTCCGACTGATCCAGACACTCTGGTTCTCTCCATAGGGCAGTCGCGCTGGTAGTGTGGCTCCCCACATGTCCAACACCCCTTCTTCGGCCCAGTAGTCCTGGTACCCGAAGTAGAAGATGACGGCCCACTAGCCTGGAACCTTGGTCTATTCTACTGAACAGGCCTAAACTGCTGCTGCTACGGGCGACGCTGCTGCTGATGCTATGGTCCCTGATAAGGTGTTCGTTGCTGAGGCGTCGGTCGCCGGGGTGTAGTAAAAGTGGATCCCCTCTGAAAGCCACGATATCCAGGTGTATGTCTCGCTAGTGTCTGGTGCTGTTGTGTTCCATATGAAACCTGCCCTGCTGGTCTCGCTGGAGTCCTGGTCTGACCCCCACTGATAAGATCCTCCTATGCAATGAGGGCCTTCTGGATGACATCGTGCAAGGTTTGGGGCATCAAAATCCTAACCTTTGCACGTAGGCTGCCGTTAAGGCCGAAAACGAACCTGTTGACCTTAAGTTTCTCTGTGTTAAGGTGCGAAGCATACCAGAGCAGCTCCATAAAATGAGCTTCATACTCGGGTACTGTATGACCTCCCTTTTGTAAGGCGTTGAACTCATTGAGCTGACGCTCAATGAATTCCTTTGAAAGGTACCTCTCTCGGAACCATTCCTCGAACAGTTCCCATGAAACATCTTCGATAGCCATGTTCAGCTGCGATAGGAGCGTCTTCCACCATAGAAGAGCGCTCCCCTTCGGTTGAAAGACTGCCATGCAGACCTTCATGTTGGAGGTATAATCGTGAAGTGCGAAGCACATCGCCATGTTCTCCAACCATACCTCGACGGCTGCGTCTTCCGGGGCACCAAAGAACTCAGGAAATTTGACCTTCTTGAGTTCACGGTGAATGCTACCAGTACCGACCGGTGCGCACAGCGGAACCTCAACGGGTTTCGACGCCTTGGCCTCATCTCTGTCCAAACGAATGATCAGAGCCTCAGACATGCGCTGAAAAGATCTCATCATTCCGACTACATCACCAACTTCTATCTGCTCCAGTCCGGGAACCTACTCATCTCCCTGGGGGTTAGACCCCTCAGGCGTGGATGCTACTGGAGGTGTCGCGCCTCCTCCCCTAGCACCCCGTCGTTTACCTCCGTGGCGTCCTCTAACCATGATTACCTGCATGCACACAATCAACTCGATTAGCAACAGTATAATCAAATCATGTCAATGAAAGCCATAGCGATCCCAAGTCGCGGGTTGAACCCGCTCTGATACCACATGTAACAGACCTCCCATTCGTCACGACATCAACCTTTCATAACAAGTGCAATTTATTTTTTTTGTTTGTGGGTGCGTGTGTACAAGGGTAATAAAGACATTATACTCTACGTCGCAACACGATGACGAACATGACGCATGCTACTGCGACCACAACATAACGATCTAAGACGCACATCAATCATCTACAAGCAATGAACGACAATCAACCAACAATAAATAAGACTGACTACCCACCCTTCCTACCCTGCAATGGTTAGGACCTCCAAGACACATAAGCAACGCTCAAGCCCAGGTTCCCATTGATTTTAACCACTTAAGGTCTCAGGGTTGGCGATTGTTCTGAGGAACAATGAGGCGTCTACATCCCGCCCAACATAAGCAGACCAAGCACATTAATGTTTACAACCAAGTACAACACTAATTAAAAAAGGGGGGGTCTACAATCCCCTCAATGGGAAGCTCAAGCTGGAAACAACTTCGCCTATACCCCGATCCATCGTCGAGGCTAGCAAGTCAAAACTTACAGCCTATAATAATCATCTAATACGAGCCCAACTTAGCACGTCTAAATGCAATAAGACAATAAGGTACAATCTACATTAGTTTTAAGGCTGTACCATTGCACAACTTTAGATCATAATTTGTCATCAAGGTACCCTCTAATTCAACATTCAAAGGACCTGATTGTGCAAGTCTGAACTTCGACTGGATTTACATCTAACAATATAATTAATCATTAATTAGTCATAAAAATAATGAATAGTTATAAATTATCATTTAACGCAATAACTAACATTTAATCTATAATTATAAATCAATAAATAACACAATATTCTAAAATCATTTAACGCAATCATTATAAAATTAACATTAACATTAACTTAAAACGATGGCAATAATTAAGAAGATCTTAAGAAGTACTTCTATCTCCAAAAACAATTGTTACAAGACCAATCACATTCAAATTAGAATATATAAAATATCTAGATTCTATGGAAAGGAAAAATAGAACTATCTCCTTTATAACTATAGCAAACAATAAAAGCTTTATATAACAACCATTCCCTTTTTAAAACTTGTTCTCAAATAAAATGAGAACCAACAATATATTTAACTCTAGATTGCTCCAATATACATTTATTAGGATAATATATCGTCCATACTCTAAGGCCACTTATACAATAATCACTCATTATAAGCTAATGGGATTGTCTAATTTATAATTTTAACCATTAAATCACAGTCATTAGACATTTACAAGCTACCATTAAAATAAATAATGAGGCGAAGAAACAAGGCGTTTAAGATCCAGTAACCGGGTATTAACAAAAGGCAAAGACATGGCATTTAAAATTAGTAAGGCAACTAAAAGGGCATTAAGGATATCGCTGCCAGGTAATCAGAATATAGGTGGAAGATTGCTGCTATCCATTAATACGGTGGCAGTAAAGGTGCTGACAATAGAGTAGAAAAATACAATACCATGTCACGTTTTCCAAGTAAAAAAAGGAAAAAACAAGGGCATCTAAAACGACACAAGAAAACTAAAGGCGGTGAGTACAGGCCAGAAGGTCAAAAATCAAGGCAACTGTCAAAGGCAACTGTAAAAAGAAAGAATCAATTTGGCAAATTCATCCTGACTGCATCATAGAGGAACCCTCTCACCGCCGTACATAACGCGACTTGCAGAGGCAATGCACAGTCAACCGATTATGTAGCAATAATGTTGGGTGGATATTGGAATACTTTCCCAACGACAAGTATACACCAGGCATCGAGGAACAAGGATTCGTCAACACCAAAACGTGAGGATAACGCCCACAGAAGGCACCAAGGGAGATCCAAGGGCCGAACCCATGCGCAACGCGTTTTAAAGAAAGGCAACTTTACACAGTTACAGAGGCAAAAATAAGATTTTAACACAGGTGGCAGGGTGAAAATTGTATTAAATTCACACAGTGCAGAGGTGGAAAATGGTAAGATATTAATATACTGGTAGGGGCAAGAATAGATGATTTTATTACAGTTGCAGAGGCAAATTTTAAAAGGGTTTTAATGAGGATAGCAGAGGTGAAATGATATGGGTTCCATACAGTTTGCAAAGGGGCGAAAAGATAAGAGTTTAAATGGTTTCGGTTCAGGCTTTAAATCAAGTTGTAATACAATCCCTGTATGATAGAAGCTTCATTGCCAAACGTAATATGTGCCTTCTTCAATTGATGCGTCCATTAGAAAGGTGGAATGCTGGAAAGAGTTAGAAGGTTTTGTGATGGAAACGGTGTAAGAAGTTTAAAAAAAAACAAAAACATAAATCCCCTCATTCTTGACAGTGCCTCCAACCTCATCTTGTGCATGGTTGTCCAGTCAATACACAACTTCAAGAATTTCAACAAGTTCTAAACCTAAAATGTGTTACAGTCATTTCAGACATTTAATGCATTCAGACATGTAATTTCTAAACATAAACTGCATTTCTGACAGGTAATTTCAGTCAAAATCAGACATGTAAATTCTAAACCTAAAATGCATTACAGTCAATTCTAAACATAAAATTACATTACGTAAAATTTCATTACAAAATTTCTAAACATAAATTTCATTGCATAATTTCTAAACATAAAAAGCATTGTAGTCAATTCGAACCTTTAATGCATTTTAGACATGTAGATTCTAAACATAACATGCATTTCAGACGTGTAAATTCAGTCAAAAATTTCAGACATGTAACTTCAAGAATCGATTCGGCAAAAGAATTCCGTCATAAGAATCAAGCATGGTAGAGGAACGGATTTCCTGGGCAACCGGAACCAAATACAAACCCAAAATATTCACACCAACAGATCTAAATCATACATCATGCACATTCTATCATTCAACCGAAAGGGCGTACCGTTGCCTATTCGCCTGCTCTGAGTGTCGTCCACGCGCTCTGTGCAAATCCTGCTCGCCGACCGTCGAGATTACACCGGTACCTCCTAGCCAATGCTAGGGGTACTCTTCTTCCCCCTTAGCCCCCCGAGTCAGAAAGGGGCCACAGACACTATCCAGAGGTTACATTTAACTCCCAACTCACCTCGCAAGGCCGAGCTACCACTCCTCTTCGAGCTGAGAAATCTCAACTCCCACAAGTAAATCAGTCAAGTCACTATTCTTGTAGTGTAACGTTACGCTAATAGCCGATCCCCTTTCATCCTTCTCCTTCCTCTATTTTATAGAGTTTCCAACTTCCTTTCTTTCCCTAAATCTCATTTAATTAAACTTTTAATAAAAATTTCCTAAAAATTCTCCTTCGTACAAGTGTCACCCATCCCCCACATTTCTCCATTAATTATTTTCTTTAATTAATTAATTGTCTTATTTCCCTCACCCACCTAGAGTTACTCATAAAATCACTCCTAGGTGTCCCTAGATTCCCTTATAGGTTTTAAAAGCTTTCCCTAAAATGAAATTGCTAAATCAATTTAAAATTAGAAGGTTCTTAAATGCAGATTCTTTACTAAGTTGGTTTCCCACTTTTTACCATTAGTTCCCCTCTTTCCCTCTTTAGGTTACCTCATTTCCCTAATTTCCTAATTTTTATATTTCCCTCTTTACCCTTTTTATTTGATCTAGAAATGACAGTTGTGCAAATTAACCTCTTTTTACTTTTATTATTAATTTAATACTTTCTTAAATTATCAAAAGTTTAAAATAAATTAATTGCCTCCTTACATTTTATATCCACAAGTTTTTATTTAATTTCTTACTCTCTTCATGTTACTAAATTTTTTATGAAGGCCAGAATTATTACTTAAGTGGTTTTAAATTTTATTTTTTTATATATTATTATTATTATTATTATTTTAAAGGTAGACAAAATTTTACTTCTAGCGAAATTTTAGACTTAGAACTTAGATTCTGAATTGGGCGACATTTAATTAGGGAAGTTGTTTACAAATTTCTTAACGTGTTAATTGTCTTAGGTCCATCTAGGTTCATACCTCTATCATCATCAACGCGACGTGCCCTTCAGGATGCACTAGGTGCTCCAAGGGTGCCACTCACCTCATCTGTTCCCTTGCGCGACGTGCCCTTCAGGATGCACTACATGCTCCAAGGGTGCCACTCTCCTCTTGATTGATTGGTAGACATCAATAACCCCTGGAGTCAACACTCTGCCATGTGAACTTGTGGGAGACTAAAGACTTCTAAGGAATAAGGCCCCCGCCTTATTCCGCACCCCTTAGAATTATCATGAACGACTGTCGCAGTCTGCCCTCGCGGCATCGCGGGTCCTCTCAAGCTAGGTAATCGTTAACCTACAGTTCGAGCCACAGCGAGAGTGCTAGTAGGCTGTGGCAGGGCTATTGTCCACACCTCTCCCTCAACATCTCTGGTAGTCGTGTGTGACCCCTCTACTCCATATGTGAGTCTGTTCGGCAAGCTATCGTCAACCTGCATCATCAACAAATCATGTCAGAACATATCCACATCATATCATCTAATCAGATGTACTAATATCATAGTAAAACAATCAAACCCCAATAGCACACTCCCTGACTCGATCCAAAGTCCAAGGGGTTCCATCAATGCCTCTGCATCCTCAAGGTCCAAAACCCTGCACACTCAGTAAAACTGAGTCAATAGCACCTGTCTATGCCAATGCAGTAAAACAACATGTCATCTACCCACAACGCATCATAATCAAAGCCAAATGTTTTAATAGCATAATAATCTGGATCACTTGCGAGTAAGTGTACTCAAAGAATAAGTTCGCTCAGTGCGCCAGAGTGGGATGTTACGGTTTTCCAAACTTACTTACACTCTTCCATGCCATTATGACCCATATCACGACCAGATTGCAGAATGGTTGGAGGATTCATACATCAAGAAGTTTCAAAAGAATGGTAAGGTCGTGCTTGTTTTATTTTTAAAAGAATATATAGGAAGTAAGCATGACATATTTCTTTTGTATCTGCAAATACTACATTCTTTTATTCTTATTTTCGACTTTCTATGCCTTGCAAGATTGAAGATGCTCTTGTGGCTGCATTGGAAATACGATTTTACTTAGCGTTTTGATCTATTTAGTAGGTTTCCTTTAGTTTTATTTCTCAATATTTCTTTGTGTAATAATGCAGTTATGAACACAAGTGGGTACACTGAGAGAACCATAATATCAATGTTGTCAGGGAAGTTCACTTTAAATATTTTTCTCTCTACTTTTCGTTGAATATTTATTTTCAAAAACACAATATTATCACGAAAATTTTAAATGGAAAGTAAAGAGATAAGTAAATTTGAACTATCAATTCAACCCTGGCAAAAGGTGCCACGAGTAGGACTGCACTCATCTTAATATGGATTTTTCTGTTTTCTTTTAGTCTCTTTTATTTTTAATAATAATTCTTGGTCAAAGAAGCATCTCATGCATCACTATCTTAACAAAAGAACATGCTCACACATGATATTTTATATGATTTAGTTCTTCCTTTATTTTACAATGAGATGCTAGTGGATCCAAAAGCTCAAGTTTATCTTTGGCCAAAATTGTTTCCTGGAAAGTTTTCTTTTGTTGTTTTGATTTCATGTATTTCTGATTTTGAATCCAATTAATAAAATTTGATTTGGTTTGTTGTGTGTTTTTTGTTTTTCTTTGATTGCTTTGAATGAATTTTCTTCTTGTCTGTCTTTTTGAATCAATATATTTCTGATCAAAGAGTTATTGTTGAAGAAAGCATTTATTTTAAGACTTGTGTTTTTCAAGCAAATTGAAATAGTTCAAAGAGGTCCTGATATTAAGATATAGCTCAGACAATTGATTTTTAAGTCAATTGTCACTTTCATTTTGTCCTCAAATTGTCTTTGCCACAGTATTACACCAGAGATATGGTTTACATCTTTGAGAATTACGATGTTCTTTAAACTTTTTACGCCGTCCATATTCTTAAGGAATCACTTTTAAGTGTTTTCCCATTCTCTAGATGATTTCTTAAAGGAAATATAAAATCTTTAAACCATGATAAAACTTCCAGTTTTGAAAGAAAATAAATAAACATGATCAACTATTCACCTATATTGCAATTAACCTTTAGTATCACCACGCTCTCTTTGTCATCAATAAATCTATAATTTTATTATTATTTAAAAGTGGCATAAGAGGGTTGGAATCACTTAAGTGTGGGAAGTGTGTGTAAACCCGTCGGGGTACTGAACAAGCTCACTGGCATCGGGTAAATGTACACATGATACCAAGATAACTTCGTTAGAGTACTGAACAGGTCTGCTAGCAGCGAAACAATGTTAATTTGAGAGGTAGCAGGTATATGCTTTTAAGTTAACTTTTATGGAAGTATACATCATGTGGATAGACATTGGATGGGATTATTAAAGTACTTGAGTAGGTTAAATGACATCCCTGCCGAGGCTATGGACATCTACTAGCAGCAGTGGCTCTGTCAACGGTATTGAAGTTCTTTTATAAACATTGTGACTCTTTGATTAAGACATCATTTCAGGTTATAATCCCCTGCAAAGAAAATTCTATTGTCCGGTTATAACATTGAGCTTATCCTAATACTATATGGTCTTAGAGTGAATTTATTCCAGGGAGCTTAAATCATTTTCCAAGTCTTATTCTTTTCTTCCTGAAATGAAATCTTATCAGATCAGAAATAATTGCTTCACCCAGTAAGTCGTCATTTGTTGGGCTCCAACAACTCCCCCTAAAGTTTTACAAAATTTAAAGGGCCCCCATTAGAATCTTGATAATTATAATGAGCTACAGAATCAACCTTTTCAAATAGTTTCATACCTTGGCTTGCTTTGAGACAAACTTAAGACATTCACTATAGTATGAGACATTCATTACAAGAGTATATGTCAAAATTAAAAAACAAGAATAAAAATCTAAACTTAAACAAAAACGTTAATTTTTATCAATTGTTTACTTTTGTTTAAATTATAATTATGTGTTGTTTCTTTTGCTCATTAGCAAGTTTGACTATTTTTAATAATGTGTTCAATACTTCATCAAATAATATCTTGGTTGGTTTCTCATTTTCATAAAATCTTTTGGTGATATTAATTAATTAAATTCTTTTTTAATTTTGCATCTCATTTCAAAATAAAAATAAAAAAAATAATAATAATAAAAGAATTATCTATCATTTGTTTGATTTTGTAAAAAACCAAAATTATCGTTTTTCTCTTCTCCATTAACTTGAAGCTTCTTGATTTTTAAGATCATATTTGAAAGGAAATTATAAACAATGTTTGTTTAGAACTTATAGTTAGTTTAAATTATTTTTTATTTTATTGTTCTAGATTTTGTTTTATTCGCAATTTTTAGGATATTAATTTAAGTTTCTTTTTGTGTCACAGATTTCTATTATCATTTATTTGGTATGGATCCGATCATGGCTTGATTTTATTATCTAAATACGTTCAAGATGATTGATCCAAAAATAATATTGGATTGTTGCAAATAATTTTATGAGCAACAATAGATAAAATTTGGAAATGTGTCAAGATCAGACATGTGATTTTACAGGACTGATTGCAGCCAAACCATGAGGAATTTGAAGAAACGGATGAAAATCCATCTCCCAAATGGACCCATTTAGCTTCCGCATAGAAATTTTAACAAAAACATGCATGATTAAAGAGATATTTGTGTCTCTTTACGAGACAAATTTCAGGTGGCAAAAATTATTAGTGACGCTCGGACTTTTCATTCATTGTATAAATATATGAGAAAATTCAGAACCATGGGGATCGAAGAAATTGAGAGGAGGATATTTATCCTTTCTCTTTTGTATATTATTGATTTTGTAAACTTTTCTTCTTTTCAAATGGAGTAACGGATGGTTGGAATCTTTGGGAGAATGGACGAGTATTTTCAAAGAAGAATATGGAATTCCAGGTTGCTTAATGACTTTTGTCTTGTGAATAAAATGGTTTTATTTTCATTATAATATCTTCATATTTTTTGAATTATTGATTATGCATTGATTTAAATTAACTTTAGTCTTTTTAATCAATACATGGTTAATTGCTATCATTTATGTATTAATTTATTTTTCTATCTTTAAGAGTCTATTATCCCAAAAATTCTTCCAAGACTACAATATGGGAATGTGATTTTGAGAAAGAATATGGAAAAGCAATTCATATTTGGCTTTAGACCTGTGTGATGGTTATTCCATTTCGACTGTTGTATTATGAGAATATTATTATGGTTGATTTTATCTTTAGCTTGTCATCATATGGTGTTTTCATACTGTTAAATGTTATATATTGTCCATAATTTCTTATTCCATTTTTTTTATGTGTAATTGATCTATCATTTGATTATTTTTTAATTTATTCTTAATGTGAAATGTTGGATAATATCAATATTTAGATATGAGTTTTCTCTCATTTTTAAATATTGATCATCATAAGATCACAGGATTTTTAATTAGATGTCTTTTTGTTGTTATTAATTTACTCCAATATCAAATACTTCTTTGAATGTATTCTTGAAGTGCTAGTATTGTTCTATTATAGGTTTATCTTAACAACAATGCAGGAATGAGCTCATACAACACAAGAAGATAAACTCAGTTGACTGATCAGTTAGAGGTTAGTAGATGCATTCTTTTATTTTATTTAGAGTTGTTTATGAATGAAACAATGATTACATTAATTAGCTTTGACTATTTTTGTATCACTCTTTCAATCGTATTCATTTAGTATTTATGTGTTTAATGTCTTTAAAAAAAAAAAAAAAAAGTGTTGTTCATATTTGATTCAGAAACCTTATCAAACAATCAGGTCCGCAAGATTTCATGCAAACCTTGTAACCTGTATATAAATTGTTTATATTCACATTTCTTTTTAATAAACATTAGTCAGTAATATATCATTTGTTAGAATCATATATTTTAGGTTAGTTTCATTTCTTTTATTATTTTTAGGACTTTAGTTAGCTAACGGAGCCATTAAACCTGTCAAAATAGGTTACATCAAACGACTTAATTTATTTAAAAAACCCCAGACCAGATCTATTCTTCCAGTTGACGGCAAGTCAAATTTGTCCATCAACAAATGGTGCTAGAAGGAGGGCCGAGGTAAATTTAATGATTAAATGTTTTACCCCTCAGCCTTTTATAATTCCAGATTTATAAACTTTTTTTCTGTGTCATCTTGAAATGCACTAGAAAGCAGGCCAAACTGACAAGATGAACTTGTAGGAGTCTTTGTTTTAAATGTATTTAATTCTCCATCCTCCCCAAATCACTTTGTTGGAACATGATTTTCACTTCTCATTACCTGATATTCCCAACGAGACAGTCTCTCTCTTGTCCAAACTCACCTTTGATGGTGGGGGGGGATGTATCTGCAAAACACCATCTAAACAAGTTTTGGTGTAAATGCATCAAGCATGACATTTCTAATCTAAAGGTTTTGTGCAGATTGTTTGCTTTCACTTTCAGGGGGCGGATTGAACATTGGTTTGAGTCTTTTCCAACATATCACATCATTGATTGGTTCCAATTTGTATATGAATTTTTAGATGCTTTTGAAAACTATGATTACAATCAATTATGTGAAGAATTTTAGACTTTACTAATCAATGGCAATTCATCTCCAGAAGGTTTTTCAATAAGAATCCATCATGTTCTCTGTAAATTTAATCTTGATGACATGTCATTTGTAGTAAATCTCCTCTATGATGCTTGCATTCCTTTTATCCAGTCATATTCAATCGCAAATGATGAATCGGTTACAAATCCTATCACTCAATTGCGAGAAGAATTTTGTTTACAGGATGAGAAGAATCCATCCGAAAATTTTCAACAAGCAAGGGAGGTAGAATCTATTGAAAAGGTTCTTACTGACAATCAAATTGGTTTTTTTTTTGAATCATTGTATACTCAGTCCTCGACCATCGTGGAAGAATATTTTATGTTGGGTCAAGATGAATGTCCATATTCTTCTGACCCTTTCTCTAATCAGTACTTAAATTCAGTTATTGAAGAGCACTTAGGTGACAAAAATGATCTTAAGCATTCTAACATTCCAACGAAACTGATAAGAGATGTAGATCTGCAATTGGAAAAAGAAACCTTAAACCCTCATCTACAAATCATACCTTATCCATAAAAAAGATCAGATGTTTGTCATGAAAGTTGTAAATTATCTATCATACAGGAGACAAATTTATATGATCATATTATGTTGAAGAATTTATCACCAAAACAGAGTGAAAGTTTTAAGGAAAGTAAAGAGGAATGTCTTGAGAATACCATTGTTAAATATCATAGCTTAAGATATTTTTTTCATGTGTTCATTTCTAATTCCTTTTACTCTTTATATCACGATCTCTTCTTAGATTCTGGTGGACTTGATACTTTACCCAGAGTATCTCACTCTTTTCCATCACAATCAAATCTTTTTGATATGCCAAAATTTGGTGAAATTAATTCCAAACATAACATTTATGAAGTTGGATTTGATGCTCTTTCACTTTCGTCACTCGCATGGAAAAATGACATGTTGCAAGATGATTTTACATGATTTATTGTTGAAAAAGACAATGCACGTATTCTTATGGAAATCAAATATTATATCCTTTCTTTGATTAGTTCGAATTTTAATGTTTATGCTTCACAGTTTGAAACAATCAATATTATCAAAGGAAGCATTCAAACCAATAGTCTAATTGATGTCATGAATCCTCTTATGATGTGTTCCTCATTGATATATCCATTTCATCAAAGTCATAGTTTGCATCCTAATTTTTATGACAGGATCTTAGAATGGCTTGAAGATTCGTATCTAAAAAATATTCACGATAAAAATAAAGTTGTGCTTGTTTTGTTTTTACCTAAATATCTAGGAAATAAGCATTACATGATTTTTTTAGATTCTCCATGTGAAAAAATTGATGAACACTTGGAGAATTGTCAGGAGGATGGGGCACTTCGGCCTTGATTGATGGTTATGTCAGGTCCCCATAATATCGACAAGTTTTCCAAACTTACTTACACTCTTCCATGCCATTATGACCTATATCACAACTAGATTGCAGAATGGTTGGAGGATTCATACATCAAGAAGTTTAAAAAGAATGGAAAGGTCGTACTTGTTTTATTTTTAAAAGAATATATAGGAGGTAAGCATGACATATTTCTTTTGTATCTGCAAATACTATATTCTTTTATTCTGATTTTTTACTTTCTATGCCTTGAAGGACTGAAGATGCTCTTGTGGCTGCAATGGAAATACGATTTTATTTAGTGTTTTGATCTATTTAGTAGTTTAGATTATGTTTCTTTTAGTTTTTTTTTTTCTCAATATTTCGTTGTGTAATAATGCAGTTATGAACACAAGTGGGTACACCAAGAGAGCCATAATATCAACGTTGTCAGGAAAATCCACTTTAAATCTTTTTCTCTCTACTTTTCGTTGAATATTTCTTTTCAAAAACGCAGTATCGTCATGAAAATCTTAAATGGAAAGTAAAGAGATAAGTAAATTTGAACTATCAATTCAACCCTGACCCAAGGTGCCATGAGTAGGACAACACTCATCTTAATAAGGATTTTTCTATTTTCTTTTAGTCTATTTTATTTTTAATAATAATGATTGGTCAAATAAGCATCTCATGCATCACTATCTTAAGAAAATAACTTGCTCGCACATGATATTTTATATGATTTAGTTCTTCCTTTATTTTGCAGTGAGATGCTAGTGGATCCAAAAGCTCAAGTTTATCTTTGGCCAAAATCATTTCCTCAAAAGTTTTATTTTGTTGTTTTGATTTTCTGTATTTCTGATTTTGAATCCCATTAATAAAATTTGATTTGGCTTGTTGTGTCTTTTTTGTTTTTCTTTGATTGTTTTGAATGAATTTTCTTCTTATCTGTCTTTTTGAATCAATATATTTCTGATCAAAGAGCTATTGTTGAAGAAATCATTTATTTTAAGACTTGTGTTTTTCAAGAAAATTGAAATAGTTCAAAGAGGTCATGATATTAGGATATAGCTCAGACAATTGATTTTTAAGTCAATTGTCACTTTCATTTTGTCCTCAAACTATCTTTGCTAGAGTATTACACCAGAGATATGGTTTAAATCTTTGAGAATTACGATGATCTTTAAACTTTTTACGTCATCCATATTCTTAAAGAATCACTTTTAAGTGATTCCCTATTCTTTAGATGATTTCTTAAAGGAAATCTAAAATCTTTAAACCATGATAAAACTTTCAGTTTTGAAAGAAAATAAATAAACATGATCAACTATTCATTTGTATTGCAATTAACCTCCAGTATCACCCTGCTCTCTTTGTCATCAAGAAATCTATAATTGTATTATTATTTAAAAGTGGCATAAGAGGGTTGGAAGCACTTAAGTGTGAGAAGTGTGTGTAAACCCGTCGGGGTACTGATTGGGCTCGTTGGCAGCGGGTAAATGCACACATGATACCAAGACAACTTCGTCGGGGTACTGAACAGGCCTGCTGGCAGCGAAGCAATGTCGGGTTGAGAGGTAGTAGTTATATGTTTTTAAGTTAACTTTTATGGAAGTATACATCATGTAGATAGACAACTATTGGATGGGATTAAAGTACTTGAGTGGGTTAAATGACATCCCCGCCAAGGCTATGGACGTCTGCTGACAGCAGTGGTTCTGTCAACGATATTGAAGTTCTTTTGTAAACATTGTGACTCTTTGATTAAGACATCATTTCAGGTTATAATCCCCTGCAAAGAAAATTCTATTGTCTGGTTATAACATTGAGCTTATCCTAATACTATATGGTCTCAGAGTGAATTTATTTCAGGGAGCTTAAATCTTTTTCCAAGTCTTATTATTTTCTTCCTGAGATGAAATCTTACCAGATCATAAATAACTGTTTCACCCAATAAGTCGTCATTTGTTGGGCTCCAACAACTCCCCCTAAATTTTTACAAAATTTAAAGGGTCCCCATTAGAATCTTGATAATTATAATGAGCTACAGAATTAACACCTTCAAATAGTTCCATACCTTGGCTTGTTTTGAGACAAATTTAAGACATTCACTATAGTATGAGACATTCATTACAAAAGTATATGTGAAAATTTAGAAACGAGCATAAAAATCTCAATTTAAACAAAAATGTTAATTTTTATCAACTGTTTACTTTCGTTTAAATTATGATTATGTGTTATTTATTTTGCTTATTAGCAAATTTGAGTATTTTGAATAATGTGTTCAATACTTCATCAAATAATATCTTGGTTGGTTTCTCATTTTCATAAAACCATTTGGTGATATTAATTAATTAAATTATTTTTTCATTTTGCATCTCATTTCAAAATAATAATAATAATAAAGCAATTATCTATCATTTGTTTGATTTTGTAAAAAAATAAAATTATCATTTTTCTCTTCTCCATTAGCTTCTAGAATTTTAAGATCATATTTGAAAGAAAATTATAAACAATGTTTGTTTAGAACTTATAGTTAGTTTAAATTCATTTTTGATTTTATTGTTCTAGATTCTGTTTTATTCACAATTTTTAGGTTATTAATTTAGGTTTCTTTTTGTTTCACATGTTTCTATTATCAATTATTTGGTATGGATCTGATCATGGCTTGATTTTATTATCTAAATACATTCAAGATGATTGATCCAAAAATAATATTGGATTGTTGAAAATAATTTTATCAACAACAACAGATAAAATTTGGAAATGCATCAAGTTCAGACACACGATTTTGTAGGACTGATTGCAGCCAAACAATGAAGAATTTGAAGAAACGGTTGAAAACCCATCTCCCAAATGGACCCATTTAGCTTCTTCATATAACTTTTCCCAAAAAAATGCACGATTAGAGAGATATTTGTGTCTCTTTACGAGACAAATTTCAGGTGGCGGAAAATATTAGTGACGCCCAGATTGTTCATTCATTGTATAAATATATGAGAAAGTTCAGAACCATGGGGATCGAAGAAATTAAGAGGAGGATTTGTATCCTTTCTCTTTTGTATATTTTTTATTTTATAAACTTTTCTTCTTTTCAAATGGAGTAACGGATGGTTGGAATCTTTGGGAGAATGGACGAGTATTTTCAAAGAAGAATATAGAATTCCATTTTATTTAATGAATTTTGTTATGTGAGTAAAATGGTTTTATTTTCATTATAATATCTTCATATTCTTTGAATAATTGATTATGCATTGATTTAAATTAACTTTAGTCTTTTTTATCAATACATGGTTAATTGCTATTATTTATGTATTAATTTGTTTTTCTATCTTTAAGAGTCTATTATCTCGAAAATTCTTCCAGGACTACAGTATGGGCATGTGATTTTGAGAAAGAATATGGGAAAGCAATTCATATTTGGCTTTATACCTGTGTGATGTTTATTCTATTTCGTTCTTTCATTACTATTGTATTATGAGAATATTATTATGGTTGATTTTAGATTTAGTTTGTCATCATATGGTGTTTTCATACTCTTAAATGTTATATGTTGTCCATAATTTTTTATTCCATTTTTTATGTGTGATTGATCTATCATTTGATTATTTTTTAATTTATTCTTAATGTTAAATGTTGGATAATATCAATATTTAGATCTGAGTTTTCTCTCATTCTTAAATATTGATCATCCTAAGATCATGGGATTTTTAATTAGATGTTTTTCTGTTGTTATTAATTTACTCCAATATCAAATACTTCTTTGAATGTATTCTGGAAGTGTTAGTATTGTTCTGTTATAGGTTTCCCTTAACAACAATATAGGAAGGAGCTCATACAACACAAGAAGATAAACTCAGTTGACTGATCAGTTAGAGGTTAGTAGATGCATTATTTTCTTTTATTTAGAGTTGTTTATGAATGAAACAATGATTATATTAATTATCTTTCATAGTTTTTGTGTCACTGTTTCAATCGTATTCATTTAGTATTTATTTGTTTAATATATTTAAAAACAATAATTTTCGCAAGATTTCAGGTAAACCTTGTAACATGTATATAGATTGTTTATATTCACATTTCTTTTTAATAAACATTTGTCAATAATATATCATTTGTTAGAATCATATATTTTAGGTTACTTTCATTTCTTTTCTTATTTTTAGGACTTTAGTTGGTTAACGGAGCCATTAAACCCGTCAGAATAGGTTACACCAAACAACTTGGGTTATTTAGACAACCCCAGACCGGATCTATTCTTCCAGTTGATGGCATGCCAAATTTGTCAGTCAACAAATGGCGCTAGAAGGAGGGCCGAAGTAAATTTAATGATTAAATGTTTTATTCCTCAGCCTTTCATAATTCCAGATTTATAAAATTTTCTTCTGTGTCATCTTGAAATGCACTAGAAGGCAGGCCAGACTGACAAGCTGACCTTGTAGGAGTTTTTGTTTTGAATGTATTTAATTCTCCATCGCTCCCCAAATCACTTTGTTGGAACATGCTTTCCACTTCTCATTACCTGATATTCTCAACGAGACAGTCTCTCTCTTATTCAAACTCACATTTGATGGTGGGGGGAATGTATCAGTAAAAGACCATCTTAGCAAGTTTTGGTGTAAATGCATCAAGCATGATATTTATAATTTAAAGGTTTTATGCAGATTGTTTGCTTTCATTTTAAGGGGCGGATTAAACATTGCTTTGAGTCTTTTCCAACATATCACATTATTGATTGGTTTCAATTTGTAGATTCTTTTGAAAACTATGATTACAATCAATTATGTGAAGAATTTCAGACTTTATTAATCAATGGAAATTCATCTCCAGAAGACTTTTCAACAAGAATCCATCATGTTCTCTATAAATTTAATCTTGATGACATGTCATTTGTACTAAATCTAATCTATGATGCTTGCATTCATTTCATCCAGTCATATTCAATCACAAATGATGAATCAATTACAAATCCTATCACTCAATTGCGAGAATAATTTTGTTTATAGGATGAGAAGAATCCATCTGAAGATTTTCAAGCAAGGGAGGTAGAATCTATTGAAAAGGTTATCACTGACAATCAAATTGGTTTTTCCTCTGAATCATTTTATACTCAGTCCTCGACTATCGTGGAAGACAATTTTATGTTGGGTCAAGATGAATGTCCATATTCTTCTAACTCTTGCTCTAATCAGTACTTAAATTCAGTTATTGAAGAACACTTAGGTGACGAAAACAATCTTAAGCATTCTAACATTCCAATGAAACTGATAAGAGATGTAGATCTACAATTGGAAAAAGAAACCTTAAACCCTCATCTACAAATCATACCTTATCCACAAGAAAGATCAGATGTTTGTCGTGAAAGTTTTGAATTATCTATCGTACAGGAGACAAATTTAGATGATCATATTATGTTGAACAATTTATCACCAAAATAAACTGAAAGTTTTAAGGAAAGTAAAGAGGAATGTCTTGAGAATACCATTGTTAAATATCATAACTCAAGATATTCTTTTCATGTGCTCATTTCTAATTCCTTTTACTCTTTATACCCTGATCTCTTCTTAGATTATGGGGGACTTGATACTTTACCCACAGTATCTTACTCTTTACCATTACAATCAAATCTTTTTGATATGCCAAAATTTAGTGAAATTAATTCCAAACATAACATTTATGAAGTTGGATTTGATGCTCTTTCATTTTCTTCACTCGGATGGAAAAATGACATGTTGCAAGATGATTTTACACGATTTATTGTTGAAAAAGACAATGCACTTATTTTTATGGAAATCAAATATTATATTCGTTCTTTGATTAGTTCGAATTTTAATGTTTATGCTTCACAGTTTGAAACAATCAATATCATCAAAGGAAGCATTCAAACCAATAATCTAATTGATGTCATGAATCCTCTTATGATGTGTTCCCCATTGATATTTGTTAATGTTTTATGCTGATATTATAGTTCTTTGCATTTCATAAAGATAAGAGCATAATAACCACAAGATCACTAAGAAATACACATCCACAATGTACACAACATTTATCCTGGGAAACCCTCTAGGGGAAGAAAACCC